>MJUT01019637.1:46058-75289 GCA_002080005.1 Gigantidas platifrons | reverse complement strand
GTGTGAAACGGTACTAGTCTGCAATGTGAACATAACTCACACCCTAAGATGAGTGTGAAACGGTACTAGTCTGCAATGTGAATTGTACTCGTTACTCCTGTTGCTAAACGCTACATCTGAGCATGAGTTTTGTTTACTCTATTTATATTGTGCCTTTTTATTTTGTTTGGTTTCATCGTATCTATTTTACATTGTATTATCATTGTTTGAAGTATTATAATATGCAATCTGTGTCTATTACCACTAATGTTTTGAGTTCAATTCCCCGTTCATGACGAGATGTACTTGATACAACATTATGTGATGACGTTTATCAGTGACTTGCGACAAGTCAGTGGTTTTCTCCGGGTACTCAAGTTTCCTCCACCAATAAAACTGACCGCCACAATATAGCTGAAATATTGTTGAAAGTGGCGTTAAGCCAAAAACCAAAATGAAAAAGTTTCCTATTATATACCAATTAGACGGGACAGTGGACAGTGCACATTTACAATCCCGGGTAGAGAGAAAAACGCAAGGCCAGTGCAAAATAAAAAAAAAAGAATTATAATTATAAAAATCGGACAACATTATATTCTGCAAAAAAATTGTGACCAGAATCAGGATTTCTCAACAGTAACTGGGTTTTGGTTAACATTGGTAGCATTACAACGCGGATTACACGGTGTGTACAACCTGATTGAGGTTATTTCCTCATGGACCGAACAAAAATTGCGATCAATCCTTAATTGTAATTGGTAAGTTGACCTTATCTTTAGGACATTGACGTTTGACGGCATGAAATTGTGTAATTGTACAACTTATAGATCTGATATCGTGTGGCAAAGCGATTTAATTTGCAAATTGGAGTTGCATGTCAATACTAAATTCTGATTAAAAGTACAAATTTAATCATTTAAACCATGATTTGGAGTTCTAATCTGATCATATGCGTAATTAAATGTCAAAAAATGAAAGACGAATTAAATTCGAAGCAATTTTAGTATGTGTCTTTGAAATAAGTAATCACACCACTGTCAAGATGATAGTACAAAAAAGGAAGATTCATTGTAGAAGCTTAAACAAATATTTATATGGAAATAGAAAGACCTCTAGAATTTCACAGTTACCACTAGCCTCAATTACGTAAGATGTAATTGTCATGGAAGTATTACATGCCTGTATCATGCAGTTTTAACTTTTCAGGACTGGTTTGGTTTGCATTATACAACGTAATCGCGTCAGAAATACAGTATTGCAATGAAGAAGAAAACGTACCACACTCACTGTCGGAGCAGTTCCAACGTCCAATCGAGAAATCGTAGACAGAGGCAAAATCAATAACAAAGCACATGACCGGTCACCTTTGTAGAATATAGAAATATGAAACCCAGGTATAGCTCCGGATGGGATTATGGGCATACAAGGGAAAAATGTACACAAAAAAAGCAATTTGACTACATCAAATATTTTGTTTAATTGCTCTGATGTGTTCTATTGCTGATAAAGCATTTCGAAAGACCTCGACAAACACTGAACATCAAGGTATGGCGATGATTGAGATGAAGCCCTCACGAACCATAAAAAGTTGCCACCACCATTGAATAAATACCCAACTCCAGATGATCTTCCACACAAAACTAAAAATGGTACTAAAAAAAAAGACACACTACTTGGGTGAGTGATTGGATCATTGCTGTTATACACCAAGTGGGCAATTTTTCAGCCGTATCCTGGCGAAAAAACAACTTTTCGATGATATCACGTCTGGTTGTAAAAGATCAACACGCTTATTTCGATTTTTATAGTACATGTACATTTGTCGCTCCATCCAGACACATTACCCTGATTCCAAGCCAATCAGTCCCTTCCTTACTCCTGAATCCAATGTGATTAACGAAGAGACAGGAATTACTAATAGCATAGTCTTTTGTTTAATCTTACCACGGGTTAAACCCACGCTCTACCACACGCTAGCCATTACTCCACTTTATTAATACTTGAAATAAAACATGACAAATATGTGTCTGTTTGTAACGGACATTAAATATCGTTAAATGTAGCACGAATAATAAACCATTCAATGGCATTAATTAGAACTATCAGATGTCATTAATGTATAATAATGTATTATTAACATTTCAAAAGTGTACCAATTAACTGCAGTAAAATGAAAAATTGAAGAAAAAAAAATACCACGCTGTACATGTTGGAACAGTTTACCAATTGGAATTAACATAAAAGATCATTAAGTGACTGATAACCTACGTCCATATTAACATGTCTTTCCTGATTGATAAGAAAATCAGTGACGTAAAAGATTGAGCGTGGTTAACTACTATAGACTAAATAATTGCCGATTGCATTTTCAACAACCTTTTGGTTGTCTTTTACATTAACCTGTTTACGAGATCGTTATGATTGGTCAAACGATGACGTATGCAATGATTTTAAGCATGAAATGATGTTAATGTAGAACAATCTTATAATATGTAACGCATGTTTTCCCACTGCAAGAAAAGTGTGCAGATCCCAAAGAAGTACGAAAATATCGAAGAAAATGGTGGTAGTTGTCGAGTCCCGAAATAAAACATGGCACAAAAAAGTACTGGGTCCCAAACCAATTCAAACTTGCATTTATCTGTCTTTTAACAGTATCAGACAAAGTTTTCTCCTGCAGCTTGTGTATTTGCAATTAACAACATCAAGTTGATTCGTACTTATTAAGATTACCATTGATATCAGTTTTATTTTTATTCTTCTAAAGTATGTTAGACACTGGATTGCCCCGTGTGTACTCTTGTGTAATCTGTTTACATGTACTTTATATATTGTATGCATGTAACTCAGTTGTACTAATTTGTTGTAACGTCTAACATATTTTCGTAATCGGTAACCACTGGGGTAATATCCGTTCTTGTAACTCTTAAACGGATCTTCTTTCAGGTTGGATTACTAATGTCTTCACAATTGTAATGTATACGTCAAGTCGCATAGTTGGATTTCCATTCTTTATTCTCTGTTTGACAAGTTCAGTGCTTTTTGTTTTGCTATAAAATCTAGACATCGCCTCGTTGTCTGTACGTCTATTGTTGTTTACTGTTGGAGAGCTGGTGATTATTGCTGTATGTTCAGTTCAAAGTATTATAAAAAAAAAAAAAACCAAATGTACAAAATAATGTTACTTGGTACGTTAAATTTTGTTGTGAGTGACAGATGAGTAAGAAGAGTTTGTAAATACCAAAGTAGTAATCAGAATCCGTATATCAAAGAAGAACAGAAAATACAATGGTCAAAAGAATAAGCCCAAAAGGACAAACAAGGATCTATAAAACATACACATAAAACTAAAGATCGAGTAGGACGAACCTCACTAAAAACCGGGTATGAACTCAAGAGCTCCGGGAGGGAAAGCAGTTCCTGCTCCACTGGTGACACCCGTCGTGTTCATCTAGTAATAAATGTAATAATGCCGCATGATATTTTTTGCAATCCACGGTGGCGTCCTAGTACACATGAATACCAACCGCACCCCCCCCCCCCACACAGAAACACCCACACACAGTTTTATCGTGGCGGTCATTTTTAGTCGTGAAGGAAACCGGGAAGCACTGCCACGATATAACTTACATTTTGTTTAAAGTAGCGTTAAATACCAGAACCCTACCCCTTTACCAATGCAATAGTTGATCGACGAACTTCATTTTTTTACATACTGGCAAGGAATATGGTTAGGTGTACGTAATATTTGTTTCTATGGTTTCAGCACTTGCAAAATAGTGCTTTATAATGAACCACCAATTAATTCATGTGTTGTTTTCCTATCATAGTCGATTCACTGTCTTGTATTCAGGTGGCCGTGCACGAATAACTTGCAGACCATAGTGCTACTAATCGAATAACACCATCATTATCCACAATATAATTTTCAAACCAACGGTTACTTTATATTTCTTAAATTGCAAATTCTACCAGTTGAATATACTCTTAAGTGTCTATTTAAGTGGGAAAATATAACACTTATCTGATAGTCAAGTGTAAATAAAGTCTTCAGACTACAATTCTCAGTTTGTTCAAATTAAATAATTGTATCACCTTACAATACAATAACTTGCATTGCCTGCCTTTCGTATATCTCCTTGTAAAATATATCAAATAATAATAGCATCACAAGGGAGTCAGATGACCATTATTGAGTTCTTAAGATCTTGTGTGTCTCATTAAATTCTTTTCTTGAAGATTTGCATGCCTTGTTTTTTAGATGTCAGATTGCAATAGTATTTGTTCATATTATCTGTATTTGTAATACAGTGTCATTGGTAATGTTTATATGTATAGTCCGTTTGATTTCTGTAAATATTCAGAAAAAAAATTCTTTAAAAAAATCCAGTTTTCAAATGAATTTTTTTTTTTTAAATATATGATATATACGAACTCTGACAATAAATTTCAAAATGTTTGGTCCATTATTAAAAAAGTTTGAAAACTGGATTTTTAAGAAAAAAAATTCTGGACATTTATACCGGAGAAAACTTTTTAAGTTTACAACTTGTGTCTTACCCATTTGTCATTTTTTGTATGACAATGAAATATGTTTTAAGTAAAGATGTCAGTGTAATAGACAAACCCCAATTAAGTTTGGGCCCATAAAACAAAACTAGTTTAACTCTGCAACATTTTATTGAAGTGGCTGTACCAAGCCAGAAATGTGACCGGGTATGCATTCCATTTTATCGGTATCGATTTAGCCTCGTTCTAAGATTTTGATATTTGATTTTGGAATTGTTCCGACTATGTGGTATTTTGTTTTGGTTTTTGTTCATTTTATAATAGATTTAATATCTACACGATTTATAATCTAACTTCTGTTTATAGTACTGTCAATGTTATTGTTTTATCATGAATGATATCTTTGGGTAAAGAGTATTCCAGTTCGCTGTCAACTCATTTTAACTTTCTGAAATGTTCCCTTCTCTCGTGAGTATCGTTGTACCGGGAATGTTGTAGAATATGAACGTTTCAGGTCGTTACCCCCTTGTTTTCAATGACATCTACTTAAATCAGATTTCTCTCTAATGAATATCATTAATGATTTCTATCAACAGTGACATTTTTTATGCAAATAAAAATTTGTTTAAGCCGTTATTTCCAGTATATCGTTCAGATATGAGGAAAACTATTGACCAATTTTTTTTTTTAATCGAACAAAAACCATTGTTTGTAATGTTTCTATTACTGATTTAAATAACTCTATAAGATATTCTATGTTGTTTTTGTAAACCAAATGAGAATTTAATGTTCTTATTTTAGATAGCCAAGTTTACAATAGCCGAAGAACCCATTTACAATTACGTTCAATACAATATCGTAAAACGTAACGAAGTCAGTCATAGCTTCAAAACATCATTTCAACATTGAAATGATAGCCTTGATCATTGTTAAAATGAACTTTTAAAATATTAAAAAAAAAAATTATTTGCTACCTAAAATGGTAATTATAAATAAGGTCAATCTCGCTCGGGTATAAGTAATCAATTCGGTTAAATGAGAAGCTAACTCAAATATCTACTAATTTCAAGCAATAAATACAAGGACTATTTAGTGAGACAGAAGCCATGCAATACATGGTACTGAATACAACCATTTATGTTATATATATTACCGGTAGTTGCAATTATTATCTAATAAGTATGTAATTTACATAAATCTTCTTTACGACAATGACGATTTCCACCATTATAAGCTAATTTCCGGTGGCGGATTGGCTATTATAGGTTTAATTAGGACAATCGTTTAAACATTAGAACGTTCGGATAAAAATTGTGTTCATATAGTGTAGAAATGTTGATTGTTGTGCTTTGACGGACATGCTAAACGATTGAGCCTCATCGTGTAACAGGTCCAACTGTCCGTCCAACAGTCACATATTTGCGGGCGTCAAATACATAACTGATGCCATCAAACGGTATGCATATGCGAAACAATATGTATCCGGTTACCTTTTTTCAAAGCTATTCAATGTTTATTTATCGTAAATTTCATTATAATGAAGATAATTATAATGTACTAGAAGATTTCTGGCACTGGGATTTGATGATTGCATATATGCTTTTACTGACTTCTCTAATGAGTCGCCAGTAAAGTCTATTTACAGCCATCAAATAACAATTGATGCTACAGATCTTCAAATACAACACTATTACTTTGACTGTACAATAGATTAATTCAAAGTTGTTTCATCATGCAATTTGTTAAGCCGGTCTTTAAGCAAATATAAATACATTAAAATGTTTCAAAGTGAAAGTGAAATAAAATGATTGGTTTTCAACAAATTAGTGAAATGATGTCAAACTACAAATATAGTACATGTCATAATTATGCTTTCACCGAGTTTTGTATTGTGGCTAAATAATATAACAATTTTTTTTTATTTCAAATTGGTAGCATTGGAATTGATAACATGTTATGTCATTTACTTTTTATTTTTAAATAAACGAGTTATTTTTTTATTTTTTTTTATTTTTTCACATGTCAGGGCATTGAACTTTGTTCATATGACATTTGATTCAAGATATTTGCTGTTTGAAAATTTATTTGTTATCATTGATATCTCTTTACGGAAAGACTGTCTCATCAATTGAGTTCCTGATCTGGTATTTGAGGCAATCGATACTCCATTTAAACGATCACCCGCTTTGTAGCAAGAGTAACATGGATATGACGGATGCCACTAGTTGAGTATAAACTGACTACCCTTCTGGACCACACGAGTTCATCTCCGGTTTCCGATGGTTTGCATTTTGCTCTATCTTTAGTTTTCTGCGAAGTGATCTGCATATTACTGTTTGTCCTTCTGTTCATTTAGTCGTTATATTGTATATACTTCGATATACGACTTCTCAATACCCCTTGGTTCTTCATACCTTTTTTATTTATATCCAAATGTTTGTATCTTTCTAAATTATCATTGTGATTGCTGCTTAACGTTAACTCGGTATTTTTTCAGCCATACCATAGCGAGAACAGGTTAATTTTCCATGAGATGATGATGAGGGCTGTTTTGTGGTAGACCATCATGCTTAGGTAGGTTTTGATAGTGCTAGCTCACTGAAACAACAGTCAGTGGAAAGACATGCCGCCCCACTCGGGCACATTATCCTGATTCCGAGCCATCTAGTCTTTGCTCTTTCTCGTTAATCCTGCGTGCTTAGCGAAGAATCAACAAATACCAATTTTAACAGTTTTAACAGGTTTGAACAGATCGGTGCTCGACCCAAAGATCTATCGCACTCGAAGCGAGCACGTTAACCATTACACCACCAATGCGTTTAAAGTTACAGTGTCTACGATTTTGTCAGATTTTTTAAATCGGATTTTTTCTCCCAACCTTGAACAGATGTGAGTAAAAATTCATCTAACACAACCAAAAACACAGAAAAGTGGTTTTCACGAAATATTTCGAGGGAAATATGTTAGCAAGCAATTTGTGTCTGGGCTACTCTAATTCAAGTCAATCAAGATAACTCCGCCTATATATGATGAACTGCGCACGCGCGGAATCGGTTTGAAACAGGGTGTTGTTTACAATTTAAAATGGTTACAGAAATGGCTAATAATTTGAGCTTTGCGTGATAAAATGTGTTATTATAGGTAAGTATGACTAATTTATCCTTAAACATGTATGCATTATATATCCTAAAATCTAAAAATAGGTTAAATAAACTGCTTACAAGATCATGCATGTCTTTGATTTGATAAATCAGGGTCAATGGGTCATAAATAATTCATGAGCTTGGCCAGCAGACGATGTTTAATTACATCTAATTAAGCAAATTTCTGTTTATCTGAGATGGTTATTTAAGAAATAAATCATGGAAGCCAGAATGTGTTGCGAGTTTTAACATGGTTGGCGGATATTAGTATTTTATCCCGAGCAAAAGGCGAGGGATAAAATTTACTAATATCCGCCAACCCATGTTAAAACTCAAAACACATTCTGGCTTCCATGATTTATTTCGATTCTGATATGTCTAAGAATACAAATACGGTAGTATACTTTGATTGGAAGACGGTAATTTATATTTACGTTTGCGGAAAATGTCGCACACAATTTCTGCTGCCAATGGAAAAGTCATTCACATTCACCGGTGCATGTGCGAATGAGATTATACCATCGATAAATCGCTCGTTTGTCTACAAAGCGAAAGAAGGACGTCATGTTAGAATTTGTCATTTTATTGATTTATCTATCTTATTTTCAAGTTGTTGTCAAACTTAAAAATTATGAAAAATCTTGGACACTGTCACATCTAAATTGAATGTGATACATTACATAACATAATACAAACTATCACGTGCAATATCTTATAACCAAACTAAAATATATTAAAATGAAAAACAAATAATACGAAACTCTCGGAACAATTTCAAAATCAAATATCAAAATCGTGAAAATAGGCAAAATTGATACTTCTAACATACATATACATGACCGCATACATTCCTGGCTTGATCCAGGGACTTAAACATAAAATTGCGAGGTTCAGCTAGTTTTATGACCCAAGACTTCCCCTCTTAGTGAAATGTTGCGGCCTTGCAAATGTTTTCCACATGTGAGTAAAGTACAAGCCGTCACATAGAGCCAGGCGAGTAGCTTTAATATAAAACACGCTATAATCCTCGTGCCATAGGTATATTATTAGTTATGTTAAAGTCAGATAGTATTCAAGTCTATCGTAAGACATAATAGTGAAACATTAGTTAACTTTGAACCACAATATAATTGCCCGGGTGGTTCAATGAGTTAGGTAGTTGGATTACCTAACAACTCATACAAGCCTATCACTAATACGGCGTGGGTTCGCGCCCGGCTTTGTAAATTACAAAAAAGGGTGCAGTCGCATGTGATAAAGTTTACCAGTTGCTTGCCCATGGTCGGTGGTTCTCTACGGGTACTCCGGCTTCTTCCACCACTAAAACTGGTCACCATGATATCGCTGAAATATTGCTGAAAGTGGCGTTAAACACCAAAAATCAAAATCAATCAATCTAATTGCCAATACAAGTTATCACTATTATTTAAACTAAGGTTTAACAACCCCATCCTCCGGTTATTATATTATACATTTAAGGATCACTGCTGATAAATAAGACACTGGTAAAATTACAATAACTTTTTAATCAGGAGTCAGCGGACGAATGGCGAAATTAACTCCCGTAACAGGATTTATATGTATATTAACTTCTAAACTGACTAACGTTTTTGTCTGTGTAAACATCTCATATACTTATAAATAATATATTTTTTTATCTGATTTTCGTTTTGGTTGTTTATATGTTTTGTAATAATGTAATTGGGGATCAAAAGATGAATGATAAAATGACGTTAACCAGATTCAATTTGTCTAACTTTGGTTATACACTGTAAACATCTCATATTCTGACAAAAGATATATTTATTTTGAACCTAACATGCGTCCTGTTTATATATGTTTTGCTTCCTGTTTCACTAGAATGTTAAACTTTGAATGTGTGATCATTCAGAATAATTTCATTTCTTGATTTTTCTGTATTTCTAAGACGAAAAAACATCTGTACCCCAAAAACTTAATTATGTTCCTGTTTAAAGAGGGCAGTATAAAATAAACATATAAAAAGTCAACATAACCGACAAAATAAATCCAATTTGAAAATAGGGTACTCGATATAGTAGAAAAATTAAAATCAAAGCCAATTATATATACGTTAGGGAAATTGAAGGAACACTTATGAATGGACAATTCTGAGACAAAATAAAATAAAATAAAAGACTCACACACAACACAGAAAACATACAAACACACACAAAATGGAATTAAAAAAGAAAAAGAAAAAAAGACCACGGACACCACTAAAAACCGGCGGTGAACCCAGTTCATGTTCCTTATAAGACAGCCACCATGTTACTCATAGTCTGACGAACAAAACAGAAACACAACACAGAAAACTAAAGTGATGAGCACCACGGACCCCACCAGAAAATCGTTATAATGTTTGCTTCAATGTTTATTATTTTGACCTACAATGTACATTTCTACATTTTAGATTATGAAATGTCACAAGATCAGATTGACGGATGTAAATATGTCGTTGTGTATAACAGATCTCCCTTTACATCGAAATGTGTAGCTTTATTAGAAAAAAAATCAAAAGTTTGCGGGAAGGAGTAGTACAATTGTTGTATGTTCATACGGGTATTATTAAGAAATAATTCATGGAAGCCATATGTATATATTGTTTTTACCACGGGCGTTAGCGAGGGGTAAAAAGCTGACATAAAGGGCCTACCCGTGGTAAAAACAATATATACATATGGCTTACATGAATTATTTCGATTCTAATATGTAAAAAATGGTAAAATATCGTTATAAATTGTCGATGACGTCATAAATTACATTGGGTGTAGGTATATATTAATTTTATCACGGGTTTGGACTCAAAGCGTTTGAAGGACGTCATATTAGAATTACAAATAACAGAGGCTTCCAGAATAAATTGAAACATCAAAGTTACACATATGTTTAGGTACTGTACTGCTTATTTGGTGTTAATAATTGTTTGGGTTTCTTTGGTTTTTTGAAGTAGACTGTAAGTACTATTATGATTCTGTTATGATGTACATGTACATTGTTCAACACTGTTTGAATGTGTTATAAGTTAAAATCAACATTGCCACGCTCTATGAAATTGTTAATGAGGATTTAATGCGAGATTTGCGAACAGAAATAGTGGGAATTTCTATTGATTTCATGACAGTAGTTCAGAATCATCATTATTATCAAAACATAGATATCAAATGTAATGCGCACAATGCGTTTCTGGAATAATATTCATCAGGCACGACCAAAGTTAAAAGATTTAAAAACCAAATAATTAGCGACTACATGTATTTAGAAGCACGAAAGGGGCCTAAATAGGATAGCCAAAATCAGATAATGTCATCTATGGGGAGACAACTATGGCTTTATTAACGATCACATTATTCAGGAACTGTAAATTTCAGTAGTAAACATAATAAAATGTATTGCATTTCTTTCAATACAAAGTAGAACATACCCGTGTCATTTCTTTACCTTCTTTCGTTATCCCCCTTTTTTTACTCTCTACACATCTTTGTCCTTTATTTCGTGCAGTCACCTCTGTTCATACCAAGTAGAAGACACCTTTCCATTTCTGTACCTTCGTTCGTTCTTCCCCTTTTAAAATCTTTTTTTTTTACTTTGTCCTTGATTTCGTTCAGTCATTTCTTTTAATGCAAAGTATAACACACCTTTTTCATTTCTGTACCTTCTTTCGTTCCCCTTTTTTCCCCTTTCTACATGTCTTCGTCCTTGATTCCGTTCAGTCACCTCTCTTCATGTGAAGTAGACCATGCCTTTTCGTTTCTTTACCTTATTTCGTTCTTTTTATTCACATTTTTTACTGTGTACATGTCTTTGTCCTTGATACCGTTCAGTCACCTCTCTTCTTTAAATCTTCATCTTATTCTGAGAATTGTTGTCAAGGCTTTTCTAATTAAGCAAGAACCTATTTTACATTTCTTAGTCCTCCATTGCCTTTATCTAAGAAACCATTGAGTAAATACAGTTTATCGCATTGTATCTTAAAAGCATACAGGCTGTCAAAATTGATTTTTTTTGTTTATATTAAAAGTTGCAAATATTCTATGTTTTATACTAATAAAATGTTCTGAACAAGAAGCCAGGTTTAAAAAAATATGCTATAATGTCGTAATTAGTGAAAAGAATTCGAATATATGTTGGTGGAATCGCCATTAACACACCTAATTATAAGTCGGCTGCTTTTCCGAGATTTGCCGAACATTGATAACTGATATAAATAACCAAGGAAGTATAGTGCATGTAAATTCGTTAGAATTAATGTAAATTAAGAAATATATCTATGAAATTGATCCCGGGGTAATCAGTTAATATTATATAATGGTATTTAATAAGAATGACACTTAAAATCGGAAATACGTGATGAAATCAATAAAATCAAATCCAAACTCAGCAAAGGGGCCCGATATAGCGAAAATTGTAAACAAATTGTATTGCATATTATTGACAACACTTGAGTTTTCTTGATTATATTTTTTTAGAAAAAAAACAGACATGAAGTTCATTATTTTAGTCTCTAATTTAAGAGAGATATCACCTAGCGTTTTCTCCTGAAAAAAAAAGAATATATATAAAACTGCAATGCAATTCTACTGTCAAAATACGATTCGATCGAAAAAATATACCAAATTATGCTTACGTGTTGAAAAATGGAGTAGGTCGGTATAACATCTTTTTTTTTATTTTTACGCAAAGCTTGCTGAATCCTCCTTTTTGTGTAGTTTACATATAGAATCCGTCAATGTTTTTATTCTTCCACGATTCGACTTGTGCCATGTGCACATTTCCTTCATCAACAAACAATTTCGCACATGCGCAACGCTTTCCTGAATGAGTTCACTGTCAGGTCGTATGAATATTGCACGTGTAAACATTGAATGATTTACTGGATGCAAGAGAATCAAACAGCGACGTATTTCCTTCGTTTTATGCTATTTACGTATGGTATTATGAAATATTTCAACTGCAATTAGTTTTAAACATTGAATACTGGCAACTTTCAATATAAAAAAAAATCAATTCTTTCAGCCTTTAAATATGGAAATGAAGGTTCATAAATCCAGATATAAAGATTATATAAATAATACCATTATACTCTATATAATTACCAGTTCCACAGGAAGTGTGATAAAACGAAATCCTTATACTTCCATTTAAATGTTATGAAGACGTTTTCTTTGCTAGAAATATTATCTGTTACAATAAACAATACGGTTATCATTCTTTTGTAGGAAAGTTACATAACTATATTACATCATGGATTATACGGACAATCAGTTTCTATCAACCTAAATAACGTTTTATTATAAATGCAGAATGGTCCCCAAATGTCAAATATCGTTTTACTGGTATAATAATGCAGAATTGCAACGTATAAATGTAGGATTTGTAACCAAATTCAAATAAAATCAATTTCTAATTGTATAAGATATTTTATCTACGAATGAGAGAAGTGCAACGGAATAATACAAAAGAAAACACTTTATTCTAATGTTTTTTTCAAGAGCAAAACAATTTCAGTTTTATACACGGAAGCAGTATTCCACAGAAATTAACATCATAACTGAATGTCATTTCATAGAATAAATCTAAATAAGAGGACACGGAAGTACAATGAAAAACACAACATGCCATACCGTCGGAACAGTTCCCAGATCTAATCGATTATATAAAATAAATACATCCATAAACCCAAATTACCCCCTTTGGTATCTTCAAATTATTCGCAAAGAACAAACAGCATATATTACAAAAATTAGTCAAGTTACAGAAGACATTTATAGAGCACTGATAATGTGAAAAGAAACTCTGCATATTGTCCTAAATCACTGATATAAATTAGTAGTGTATATATACATGTAAGTCTAATTTGGTTATGGACAGCCCCCTTTAGTTAAGTAAGAGTTGTTCGCTTCGATGTAACATCATATGCATAGCTTTCATCTCATTGGTTAATTATGATACTGAAATTGGAATACCGAATCTCGAACTTCAGATATTGAATCTCAAATCTTGTCAGTAGGTTGGTGTTGTTTATTCTTTAGTTTCCTGGGTTGCGTTTTGTATACCAGTATTTGCATTTGTCCTTTTGACCATGTATTGTCTGTCCTCCTTCGACGTACGGCTTCTGATTACCCCTATGGTATCTTCAAACTTTTCTTAATATATTCAGTAAATAAAATTCAAATGTTTGGATTTACTCTGATCATTTTGAAGTTGCACATGTGTATAGATTTTGTTCTGATACATAAATTGCAAAATGAATTAATTTCATGAATAAGAGGAAGAATGGCATGAAACATTACTTTATTAGATATGACACTAGCTTCTTTCCGGAGAATGGCAAATTCAATATTACTCTCTGGTTTGTTCTTCATGTTATTCTAACGTTTGTTTGTGCTGCTTTGTTTGATATTGTCGTTTTTTGGCCACTGTGTCCTTATTTGAGGGCCTAGGTGGCTCAATGAGTTGGGTAGTTGGATTACCTAACAACCCACACAAGCCTATCACCGATACGGCGTGGGTTCGAGCCCGGCTTTGTAAATTACAGAAAAGGGTGCACTCAATTCGCAGCCGCAAGTGATAACGTTTACCAGTTGCTTGCCCATGGTCGATGGTTCTCTCCGGGTAGTCCGGCTTCCTCCACCACTAATACTGGTCCCCATGATATAGCTGAAATATTGCTGAAAGTGGCGTTAAACACAATAAATCAAATCAAATCAACCTTATTTGAGAAAAGAAATTTGAAACAATGATGGCCAACAATTTCGCTAATATCAACAAAACGAACACAAAAAGACAACGGCATATGTTGATGGAAATCCAGTAAATAACTTGCGAAAGTCGAATATATGCAAATGTATTATATATTTATCGGTAAATTTGACATTTTCCTTTTTATCTCATTGGATGATATTGTGAGTATCTAGTGCCAATCTGATACTGGTAAATATCGGTCAGTGTGACGTCATGTTATGACGTTTAATACCGATAAAAACAATTAAGTCACTTTTGAAGGTCGCTACAAGGTATATATATTATCACTAGTATAACAGCTCGTCCTATCGTTCACTGCGATACTAGCGATAACATGTCTCTCAATCTTCAAATCTAGCACTATTCTATACATATATATCAGTGAAAAAAAAGTGTAAACATATATTGTTGGTTTCAAGAGACAGCTGATTTTCTGATAGACACAAAAGCATTCAACTAAGATTAATCATTTTAACATATCGTCTCAAATTCTACCTATATCTTTAATCGGTGATTTAACAAGATAAAGAATTAATCATTTTAATCGGTGATTTAACCAGACGAAAAATTATGAATTAATGTCCTATGAATAAATATACTTGAATATTAAGTGAGGAACATAGTCGAAATATATGACAAATGAATAACAATTTAACTGACAGAAGAATGTAGGTCATATCGTCATATCTGAAGAATGTAGGTCATATCGTCATATCTGAAATGACAATGTATCTTTTCCTTTTTGCGTATATGTTTTTCTTTCCTCTATCACCGACAAGACTTCCATCGGACTTGACAATATATATATGAGTAACACAGTGATTTTCTTATAAGAAGGAGGAATTGCATACACTTCGCGAGCACCAGGGTTCAATCCCGGTTTCTGGTAGGGTCCGTGTTGCTCATCATTTAGTTTTCTGTGTTATGTTTTGTTTTTGTTATTATCTGTCTTCGTTTTGTGTCGTGTGTGCCCAATATTGACTCTTTCTCTGGATTTTCCATTCTTGATCGTTCCTTCGGGGTTTCTCCAACGTTTTTTTATGTCATTATGGTAGTTCGTCTCATATTAAAGGTATGGTCGTATATTGGTGTCTGCACTATTTGGTTACTTGCTCTCAGTAATAATGGTGATAATTATATGCGTTTTGTAACGTGTGAGGTTTGAACTGTTTTCACTCTTTGCATAAAGTTATCTGGCGCGATGATTAGTGCTTGGAAGAAATACTTTACGCTAAATACTTGAAAGTAGAATTAATCATTCAGCAAGTAAATGATCATTTGTATTTGTGATGTTAATAGCAACTCAAAAGTTCAGAAAATATTTCGGTTATCTTCAGAAAAAGTATGAAAATCTATTTAGTGCGAAACAAGCGTGTCTGAAATAACCGTAAAAAAGTACGCTCACAATTAAAAGATAGAAAAGCCAAATAATTTTAAAGGTGTTGTGAACAAGTTATGAAAGGGTCTAAACAGTATAGCCAACATCGTTGTTACTGTGAAAATGTAGTTATAAAGTAATGATCGGTAATATTAAAAAGACCATGCCATAGGAACCACGGCGTACAATATAAAAACAATATTTCCCTCTTTTGGTTGCAAGCACTCGTAAAGGCTCGTCTGTTATTTGTGTGAGATGAATCAAATGTATAAATTCCATAAGGATGGGCGTTAGGAAGTTCTCCGTGTATGGAGAAGGCCACGCAAAAGACAACTTGCAGCAAGTTATAATAATCATATAAGTTTGTTAGGAATGGTTGATGGTGGTTTCGTTGGAAGACTCTATCACTATATTCTCCTTTCTTGTGACAATCTAAGCTGCCACCAATATATTCACGTAAGTATCACATTTTTACATATATGATTGTCTCTTAGCTTGTTCTCTTGTTGTCATACATATCGATGTGATATACTGCTCACACGTAACGTTAAACATCAACCAGTTCATCAACTAAGCAACAAAAACTATAATTCAAATAATTTTTTTTTTCAAATCCCGAGTACCAAAGCCAGACAATACAAAACGCATAAAATCATGAAGACAAATTAAATGCTTTAAGATACGTGATTTATTTCCTTCTTTTCTATCTAAACTGTATTATTATATAGTTTGATAACAATGTTTATTGAAATTAAAAGTAATTGAAATTGAAATTGGCGCCGTAAAATATGATTCAACCCACCATTTCTTTAGAAAGGCATGTACCAAGTCAGGGACATTGCGGGTTTCCCAGTTTTCCGGTTGTTAACTGATTTTGTCTGTTTGTTGATTTATGAGTTTTGACTTTCCCTTTGGAAGATTGCTCGGTGTTCGGTAATATTGTTATTACCCTTATTGAAGAAATAGTTATAGTTGTGTTTAATCGTGTTCTATGTAAATGTAGAACAAGGACATAATTTCTGATCATCTGACCATTGATTGCTTGGTTGTTATAATTAACAGTCGGTATTGCAGATTAAATCTATTTTTTTTTTAATTTTGTTGATTTATGACGATATTGCGTTGATGTTTCATGAGAAATACTAAAAACTGTTTTTAAAAGGATTTTACAGTATTTTGAAATATGTACAGTTAATTGATGATACAAGCAAAGTAATTGTAATAAAAGTTCGCCCTCGTGAAAATATTAAGACGAAATACTTAAGGACTATGATTTCCAACAAGTATATTCCTTTGAATATTGACTAATAACATTAGTTGAAAAATGCATACATGTAATACTAGACTCTCATCTATGTAAGAAAAGTTTGAAGATACCAAAGGGTTAATCAGAAGCCTTAAATCGACAAAGACAGACAATACTATGCCATGGCAACACAAACAAAGGACAAAAAGACAAACAAAGATCTACAAAAACAACTAAAGATCAAGTAATGTAATGGAAGCGGGGGATTTGGCGCCGTAAAATCTGATTCAACCCACCATTTCATTGCAAATGCCTGTACCAAGTCAGAACCATTACCGTTTTCCCAGTTTTCCGGTTGCTGACTGATTTTGTCTGTTGACTTATGAAGTTTGCCTTTCCCTTTGGAAGATTGTTCGGTAATTTTGTTATTACCCTTAACCCAACTAAAACCTGGGAATGATCTCATGTGTTCCACAAGACTACGAAGTTCCTGTTCCACACGTGGGCGTGTTTGCATATACTGTATCAACGTGTCTTCATAATTGATACGTGAATATGTTTTACCTTTCAGATGCTATCTCTTAGGACATGCTTACAGTGGTAGGTGTTTATTATATGTTAATCTAATATGGACACAAATCACATATCATGACATTGCAGTACATCAGGTACCGACTAAAACTTACATAATGCGTGATGATCAGAGACCGACTAACACTTACATAATGCGTGATGATCAGAAACCGACTAACACTTACATAATGCTTGATGATCAGAGACCGACTAACACTTGCATAATGCTTGATGATCAGATACCTACTAACAGTTACAAAATGATTTATCATCAGAGACCGACTAACACGTACATAATGCGTGATGATCAGAAACCGACTAACACGTACATAATGCGTGATGATCAGGGACCGACTAACAGTTACATAATGCTTGATGATCAGGGACCAACTAATACTTACAAAATGCTTGATGATCAGGGACCAACTAACACTTACAAAATGCTTGATGATCAGAGACCGACTACCACTTACATAATGCTTGATGATCAGATACCTACTAATACTTACAAAATGCTTGATGATCAGGGACCAACTAACACTTACAAAATGCTTGATGATCAGGGACCAACTAACAGCTACATACTGCTTGATGATCAGGGACCGACTAACACTTACAAAATGCTTGATGATCAGGGACCGACTAACAGTTACATAATGCTTGATGATCAGTGGCCAACTAACAGCTACATACTGCTTGATGATCAGGGACCAACTAATACTTACAAAATGCTTGATGATCAGGGACCAACTAACACTTACAAAATGCTTGATGATCAGGGACCGACTAACAGCTACATACTGCTTGATGATCAGAGACCGACTACCACTTACATAATGCTTGATGATCAGAGACCTACTAACACTTACATAATGCTTGATGATAAGATACCTACTAACAGTTACAAAATGATTGATCATCAGAGACCTACTAACACTTACATAATGCTTGATGATCAGAGACCTACTAACACTTACATAATGATTGATGATCAGAGACCTACTAACACTTACATAATGCTTGATCATCAGAGACCGACTAACAGTTACATAATGCTTGATACGGTAAATAAAAGAAATGTGTTGATATGTTTAATTATTTGCGTTTGGAAATAGAAAACACAGACCAGTAGTAATATTAGATATGTTCAGAATAATATTAGAAATAATCATTTATCCACTTCTATATGAACATAATCAGAAAAAGCACGAAGCATACCTAATGCCCTACCGCTATAAGGCTTCAAAACGTTTAGTCTATATAGCAATCATTGTATAAACAATAGTTGAATGGTAAATGAACATACTTCATAATAATTGATCACTATAAAAGAAATATAAAGAAAAATATCGGTATAATAGCTAAAACGAACTTAAGTAAACCCATGATAACAAATTAACATGTAAAATGTAAGAACGCACTATTATGTTATTACGATGTAAATTATCACATGCTCAGAGATCGTCGTGGTCGTGATCGTATGGTTGGATTTATTCGATACAACATTATCTGACAAAGTTTTTCAGTAACTTGGGACAGGTCGGTGGTTTTCTCTGTGTACTCTGCTTTCCTCTGTCTATAAAACTGACCGCACGATATACCTAAACTATTTTGAAAGTGGCGTTAAACACCATAACCCTGACCCGAAAAATGCTCAGCTTCACAATATATTTTATCTTCAAATTGGATTTAATTCACAATTGTTCGAGACAAAATATATGGCTTATCATTAGAATTTTTATTGCATTGCATATGAATCTCTTTTATAGTTATTTTTGTTTAAGTCAAAATTATTCCATTTAGATCCTTTTGTTTATTTGCTCCCAAAAAGTTTTAAATTGTTTGGCTTTCCAACCTTTCAACTTTAAGCGTACCTGATGAAGGTTATTCCAGAAACGCGTTGTGCGCACTAAATTTTTTAATTTTGTACCCTGTTCATTTCAGTTAATTTCAAGGGAAAGCAATGTAAATTCATTTCATTGCATGATACTTGTATTCATTAATCTTTTTCTTAACCGATTTCTATACTAAATGTATATTCTGTATCATTTCTTTGATTATTCTTGTCTAAGCCAAATTCCATGTCTTGTTAATTCCATTTTATGGCAAATGTTTCTATTTTCTAATTCTTCGTGTATAATCTCAATTCTGTGGTTCTGTCTTTCTAATTTCATTTTATAGCCTATGGATCATTTTTCTAATTCTTCCTATTAAGGGTGTAGACCTGGGGTATGGGAGATAACTCTATTTTCAGTGTCTTCTCAAATATATGATCATCTGTGCGTTTGAAAATTCCACCTCAATTCCAAGCTTCTTGGTGATAAAGATTGTTTACATTGGATTTGGCCAGTTGAAAAATATGACTCCTTTTCCTTTTACTTTTCCATAGTTGTGCTCCTTGTATTTTAATATATTATTGCTGCTGATGCCAGTATCAGTCAGTGTGTTATTATTATATGCCCACAAAATATCATTGAAATATCTCTTTCCAGAAAAAATGTTCATCGAAATATGTTGTCAAAAATGCCAGAAATGTAACACAATTTGTGTGACAACCTTTTTCTATTGAAATTCAAGGGTTTGTAAAAAAAATAAATATATTCATCAGAATCTTAGATATTATGAAACTATAGAGCAAATTATACGGTAGTAAAAAATAGAAAGCTATGTTTGGGAAAACAATTGTAATATTATCTGATCCTCTCTTATACCGCCGTCTCCTTCTCCTAAGACAAATAAAGAATAATCAGAATCAAACGAATACAACTGGAGGACAGAATTTAAAGGAATTTAACAATACACCTGGGTGGATGTCTGTGTGTGTGTTTTTTTTTTAATGAATTAATCAAGTATAGTCACCCTCAAACCACCCCTCCCCCTCCCCAGCCGACCTGAAAATAAAAAAGACAAATGCAGTCATTTGGTAATTTGGACATCCACTGTGTCAATTATAAGAATTCAAAAGTTTTTTGTTATTGGTAACTAGTTAATTTTTATCTCACAAAGAAACTAGCAAAAGATGGGTGTGTGGTAACTTTCCTCGACAGTTTCATTTTTTTTTCTGGGTGCCATGAAAAACATAAATTTAAATATTTAAAAAATCCGACGGTAAAAGTTTGTAAAATTTGGTTCAATGATGTCTATATATATTTTCTTTACTGTGACATTTTTTGGTGGAAATTAAATGACAGGATTTTTTTCAATAACATTTTTAATACCAGGGTGGTACCTCAGGGCATCCCCTTTTTTTCCCAATTTCCACTGTTTGCACGTGATTATCTCCATACAGGATATTCATATATGCTAGATATTTCATATTTATTGAACAATAACACTGTCAAGTGTATTAAAGTCAAAATATTCCCTTTCAACCAGAAATAAATGCGTATATCGATTAGAAACTTCCGAAACTAGTATTACCCCCTGGCGTCGGGAATACCCCCAAAATTGCTATATTTAGGATGTGCTATGGAGAAAACGGCACGGTGAAATTTCTTGAAACTTTGTCAGAAAATGTATTTAGACATAACTATTCCACGGTGCAAATTAAAAAAAAATTGAATGATGGGAAAATTTGAGGGTTACCCAGGCCTACACCCTTAAGCCAAGAGCTACTGCATTGTCATGTTAATTTAAGGGTTTAATAGTACATTGTAGAGATATGTTTATAACACGAGATAATATTAAGATTCGACAGTATCTTTAATTATATATATATTTTTTTAAATATTTTCAGTCATTTCCTGTGCTAATTGATGTTGACGGACTAGTCGGTGCCATGTTTAACCAGAATTAAACGTAAAATGTATATGTAACAGTGAGACTTAATGTTATCTATTTAGTTTTTCATTGTAAACTTACAATACTGCTATCTTTTTAATAAACATGTAACGGGAGTTAGCAAAAGTCGCTTACAATCTATGATCATCGAACTGTGACTAGACTATTATGTTACCCAGCTTACAATCTATGGTCATCGAACTGTGACCTGACTATTGTGTACCAGGCAATGTTTAACCAGCTTAAAATATATGTTCATGACCTGTGACCAGACTATGATGTAACAGTGCATGTTATCCAGCTTATATTAATATGACCAGAGTAAAGTGTAACATTCATATGTTATCCAGATGTTGTCGACATTATTACAGCACAGATGAATCGGTAGTCTACAAGGCTCTATAGTCGACATTATTACGACAGAGATGAATCGGTGGTCAAGGCTCTATAGTCGACATTATTACGGCAGAGATGAATCGGTGGTCAAGGCTCTACAGTCGACATTATTACGGCACAGATGAATCGGTGGTCAAGGCTCTATAGTAGACATTATTACGGCACAGATGAATCGGTGGTCAAGGCTCTACTGTCGACATTATTACGGCACAGATGAATCGGTGATCAAGGCTCTACAGTCGACATTATTACGACACAGATGAATCGGTGGTCAAGGCTCTACAGTCGACATTATTACGGCACAGATGAATCGGTGGTCAAGGCTCTACTGTCGATATTTCACTAGGAAGATTGTCATCTGATTGGATATTGACTACCCCTTCGGTATCTTCAAAATCTTCTTATCGAGCAGAAGCCGGTGCAATCTCCTATGTTTTGAAACTGTGACATCCGATGAGTCCTGAAGGTATTATTTGTTGATCCTGCCCAATGATATTCTCTACAAGTGATCACTAATAAGAACGTAAATATTACATTTAGTGCATACGACTCATTCCTGGAATAACCTTCATCGGGTACGCCGTACGCCAAAACAAAACTATGGTTCGTAGATGTTATCGTAATCAATCAACGGACAATGTCATGACAGACTATGACACATGGTCAACAACGTTTTCTCAGTCGTCATTTCCTTGATTGTGATAAATATAATCTCTGAACAGCGTAACAAAAGTAAGTAAGAAGAATTTGAAAATACCAAAGGGGTAATGAGAAGACGTAAAGTAATGATGAACAGACAACATAATACCAAAGGGGTAATGAGAAGACGTAAAGTAATGATGAACAGACAACATAATAGCCAAAATAAACAACGATCTACAAAATACTACACAGAAAACTACAAATCGGATAACAAAAACCACCCTAAGAACAGGGCGTGACTCCATGTGCTCCGGAAGGATGGGTAGTTCCTGTTACACTAGTGGCACCTGTCGTGATACAAATCCGGTGTAAGCACATTTTATAGCACATTGCATTGTAATTAAATTACAGAATGGCATATATTTCAGTAAACTGTTATTTAAGTTGTTTTCTTAAATGATTCTTAATGAGCAATCACTGTATTTGATAAATGTCTTAAATTGTTGTTTGTGTGTCGCAATATATTATGATATAACGGAAACATATAATGTCTTGTTTCTTTCTCTAAGCGATGTAGAATATGGTTTATGTAAAGTACAACTGGATATCAATCATACCGCGTCTTGTTTTATTTCCAGATCTCTTGGTAATAATAATGTCGTAATTTAACAAAGATGTTGTTCAGACTGTCTTTATGACGATTGATTGATGATACTGGAGTTAGTAATGATCGATGATATATGTATTAATTAAGGATTTGTGACATTCAGAATTTAAAATGATACATTAATCTGGCTACTATTTTTCTTAATAAAAGCTGAAAATATACCTTTAATGTGAATAGTAGTCAGACATTATTATAAATACATACCAATTAGATATCCAGAGGACATAGTTTTTGAGCACCTTTTAAATAATTAAATATTTTTACGACTAAGGTCCACTGTACTATGCATCAGTCTATCATAGCGTAATAAAACTGCCCCGGACAAGAACAATATTTTTTCTCTCTCTGAAATTACTGAACTTAGGTGGCTCGAACTTCCGTTAACTTGAGCATATGTTTATCAATCCCCTCGAGTTTCAGCCATCGAAGTTCTACTGTATATGTGTTGCTGTTGCTTATTTGGTAGTCTGTCGAATGTGAAATGCAATTAAAACAACCCGGTGTGAGTTTGTTATTGAATGCGTAGTACTATTCACCAAACATTCCACTTTCCGATATTGTGTCAGCTTTCGTGCCATGGAACATAATAATATTACCTTCATCAAGTATAATGTTCATTTACCACCATGCTCATGATTTACCGCCATACTGTTGACATTCGAGAGGTCCATGAAGTAGACACAAATACTAACGTCCGAAACAAATACGGAAATATGTCGGAATGAGATATTGCGGAAATCGGCCATTAAAACTAATGTACGTACATGAAGTATTATTTTAAAGTGCAGTATATATTAAAACGTAGATATATAATTTAGTGCATATGACACATTTCTGTAATAACATTCATCAGGCTCGCTATAGTCAAACGATTAGAAAACCAAGGAAACCAATGGGCCTACACAGGATATCCAAAGGTTACCAATGCCTGAACACAACTGAAATGTCAATCTCGAAACTTTCAAATTAATGAGAAATATAACATGACGAACAAAATGAACTATATATATGTACATGGTTTAGCTTCGTGTTGGTTTTTTTTTCTATTCTTCAAATTATATTTTACTTTACCTGTATGTTGATAGTATATAATCATGATGAATGCGAATCATGATGGTTCTCAAAGCAGTAATAGTTGTGTGTTATTAGAGCAGAGGTTAAAAGCCTTTAATCTTTGACAAGACTTGATAGATGGGATACGGAACTCTTTTGATGTTATTGTCCTGAAATTTCAAAGGATGGGATATTATATTGAACAACTCTACTGGAAAATAATATATCAAACGTATGGTAAATTAGATTAACGTGTCAACAATGTGTTGCTATTCTACACTTCACTCTACCACTGAGAGGAAATTGACAGATGCACTTAGATAAAACAATAGTAGAGAATATATTATTATACAGATCACACGAACTTAACTTATATGTAATATACTATCACGTTATCTCATTAACATATTTATATCAACAGATTAACATTTATTTAATATTGTTTGTATATAAGGGTAATAACAAAATTACCGAACTCCGAACAATCTTCCAAAGAGAAAGTCAACATCATAAGTATATAAACAGACAAAATCAGTAAACAACCGGAAAACTGGGAAAACCGTAATGAACCTGGCTTCGTACAGGAATTTCCAAAAGAAATGGTGGGTTGAATAAGATTTTACGGCGCCAAACCTCCCACTTTCATTACGGTTCAAAGTGACTATGTTATTGGCTTCATTACGGGTTTGTTGGATTTTATTTGTCATTCTAATATTACGGCCTTCATTACTATATAAATGCAACGATAAAAAATCCCAAAATATAATGCATGTCGCAGGCGTATTGTATAGCACATTGTGGACACCATTCCTGTGTGATTTCATGTATTTATACCAGACCTTGGTAAATGCATACATTGAATTGTTCGTGTTTTTCCTATTCATATTATTTTATTTTTTCACGAAAATTACTTAGCAAAGACTCAATATCTCTTTGATTATACCGAAGCCGAATTTTATTTTGATAAATTATCTTTCTACAAATCAATGTATTTGTATTGAAATTTAGCAATTGTTTTAAATTCATGAAAATGATAGCTTTGAAATTAGTTTTTGTCGTATTATGAGTTTATAATTGTACGTTCATTGCGTTGAGAAGCAATATATGTTTACAACGTTCAAGGGTCATCAAGTCGGCAACCTGAAAGCATTTATTATTGGTGTCATCCCTATGTGTTTTAAAGATTGGGGTGGGCGGGATGCACGAGTGTACGAGATTACTTCCTATACGAGATTACTTCCTGGTTAATAAGTTATTGTAGGAGGCGTGAAAATGATATATTAGAAAACAAATATTTCTGTTCTTTTATTAAGATACAAAATGTATTGCTGTTTTATGATTAAGCTTTGTTCCCATTAACCTTGGAATTGCATAGTATGTTTTCTGATCTATTTCACCATCCTTATCGGATATTATAAAAACAAAACAATCCCCGATGTTTCAATGCCCTTTTATGGTCACTGTCTTTTACGTATGCTGATATACCATTATTTAAGCCGTTTTTGGACATTTGTGTATTCAGATTTTCAAGAAAAAAACAATGGATCAATATGACAATGTATGTTAGGATGTGAAAATGCTTCTTTAAATGGTCATCACGTTGCTTGCTCTCTATATGACCAATGCATTATGCTAAAATGCATCGGTGATTGAGATATTATTATTATAATGCACATTATGTGCATTACTTCTTCCGTAGCACCTTGCACCAAACTGTTGCATGCAGAATTTAAAAACCAACTATTGAGGAACACAAATAATAATTACCAAATCGACAGCCAAACAATGTTTCCCTGACAAGCATTTTCTGTGTTGAAACAGAATATTTAAACAATGGTTGTAGAAAAACATCCAAATTATTAAACCCACATAAACCTCAACAGTTCCGGAGACAATAAAATATATTGTAACATGGTTGCATTCTTTTCATGGTTTATATACCAGAATGTAACCAACAGGTAATAACTATGAAATAATACACGCAGATACAAGATATTGCACACTTTAAATCTGTCCTGTAGTTTTATTACTCCCAGAGAACAGAGCAATAATGAACTACCTAGACGGAATAGTGTATGGCTTCATGCTACAGATCATTTATACCACAGTTTTCCGAGTAAAACGGTTAAACAATCTCACTCTTCGCGTTCTATTGTTTAACAGTAAAGCCATGCATGGTATACATGGTACAAACATGAAACAAAACGAATCATGTTTCATCTGCTCTAATGCATAAGGCACATTGTGATATATTTTCAAAAATGGTAAATAAGCGCATCATACTTCATGCACAAATTGTAAAATTGTCTTGCATTTCCTGCAAAATATATCTCACCTAGTGATATTGAAGAGACATGATCCTAATAGTCACAATATGTATAAATATGATTAGGTAAGGTTCACCTCTCTCATCCATTAGCGGTATTAGGTGATTTTTGGATATCATGCCTAAACCTAAATTTTATATCTACGTTTTGATGATTTTTTTAAAAATAAAAAATACTAGAATGTCACATACAGATTAAGATAATAAAAAAATGAAAACGTAAGCTATCTAATTTAGCGAGCACGACGATGTATTCCTAGAATAACCTTCACCAGGTACGCTCAAGGTCAAAATATTGTAAAGCCAAATAATTTAAAAGATTTTGGGAGGAAGAGAACAGAAGGGTTTAAACCAGATATCCAAAATAGTCTAAGTTTAAGGTTACCTAGGTCCGATGGAGTAGAACATTGGTTTCATTAATCATCATTTTAATTAGGAACTGTCACCATTTCCAGATTTATGACAAATGAGGTCCTGTGCTAGTTAAGTTATGAGGCCCTTTTCTTGACCCTGAAGGAGGTAGACCTGGTAGGCCTACACAGGCAGTCATGAATACATGCTCAGCAAATTTAGGAATAGTTAAAAATTGCACCACATATGCAAAAATCCATCGTAAAATATTTTTTGGCAGCACACCGAAGCACAATGGTAAATCTGGCACTGACTCACTTTCAATAATAAACCATGTCAGAGCCACAACACTATGCAGTTTTACAACTTCATCTTTCATATATTTGTGTTCTAGGGGTATCGATTTTACCTCTTTCTACGATTATGATATTTGATTTTTGGAATTGTTCCAACAATACGGTCTTTCATTGTATTGAGGTAGCTTAGCCATACAAATCACTCATTGATCGCACGTATTGTATATATATGTACTTATATTTAAAAAAAAAAAAAATGACGAGCTACAACTTTTTAAGGTGAGAAGCTGACATTAATCTATGTCAATATAACTGTCAGTTCTTGAAATAATCATAATCATACCATGATAATTTAATGACTACATTGGAAGTTCAGTTAAATCAGTAATTATTCAACCATATCAAATTGTCTGAAAGTCTGATTAATTCTCGAAATTTGCATCAACCATAAAAAACAGTACATCGACCCGAGTCTATACATATTTGTAATACAATGATTTCTAGTGCTTCTGACTTCTGGTAATATCGACGAGACTTTACTAATCGTCATGCGAATTTCTTGCTTATAAGTATTCCCATAGCAGATCATGGCAAGAGTTATTTTAGTCCAGTTCCAAAGAACAAAGTAATATGTATTTGTAATTAATTTAGAATCGAACTGAACACTTGCCACAATAATGTAGCTGATTATGTACATGTGTGGATGTTCCTTGTATATTATTAAATTTGTCGTTATCCTTTAATGCTTATTTTTATTTAAGCACAAGACGCTATACATTTAATATTATTAATGGTTTCGTTTCTGATAGGGCAATGTCATTACACACCAACGCAATGTTCCAATTGTCGGATGTCGTGGTTCTGTTTGTGTATGTGCTGCCGTTCACTGTACAAGGATTGGTGAACCCGAAACCACAAGTTACTAAGACAGACAATACACCACACCAATAAAGCCATTTAGTAAAATTTAACGTCGATAACGTTTGCTGTTTTGTGCGCAAAAACGCGAATTCAACACGCGAATATAACATAAAACATACATTAGACAGTAATAACGATAATTACGAAATGGCATTTAGATTTCCATTGCGATGGAAAAAGGGAAGTCAATGTCGAGTGTTTGTATATATATTTTTGATCATATCAACAGGGATAAACATATTATTGTCTGATCATAAAATGTAATTTATTAATAATTGCGGTCATCCCACAGGACGTTACCCTCGTTTAGTACTTTATAAAAATATATGCTTGTAATGTAAATCAGGCACTACTTATAATGAAATACACAATAAATAAACTAACTTCGAAGTGCTGTCATGGGAATGTTAGTAGTATCTCTTAAATGTTTGAAAGTGTAGGAAATATACAAAGCCACGACAAGATCATCAGTGGTTCTATAAATATACAAATACAATGCTATTTTCGAAAGACACATTCGGAATCCCATATGGGCTATCTGTCTGACCTATCCTTGTCTTTATCAATATGTAAGTCGTAGTTTGTATTGTTTAAAGTAATTACTGAGTTAGATGTTTACTTATTTTGTAATGTAATGTGTTATGGTATTGGTCGTTAACATAAATTGACCAACAACGTTAAATGAATTAGATTGAATCCAATAATCAACAGGGAATTTCTACATAATAATTTTCTACATATAACAGAACAAAACAAAACAAAAATAGGGCGCCGGCACCATTATGACCTCAAGTAGGGGTTCTTAGATGATAAAGGGTTATAAACAAATAGCCCCTTTTCGTGTCCCTTTAAATTTATATCTTAGCGTGCTCGCCTCGTGTGTGGGAGATAATGGATGCGAGCGTCTATCGGGTCAAAGACTATAAAAATGGTATTTGCTGCTTCTCTGCTAAGCACACGGTATTAAGGAGAAAGAGCAAAGACTGGTTGTCTCGGAGTCAGGATAATGTACCCGAGTAGGACGACATGTCTATCTGCAGACTGTTGTTTCAGGAGTCAGATAATGTACCCGAGTAGGACGACATGTCTATCTGCAGACTGTTGTTTCAGGAGTCAGATAATGTACCCGAGTAGGACGACATGTCTATCCGCTGACTGTTGTTTCAGGAGTCAGATAATGTACCCGAGTAGGACGACATGTCTATCCGC
>MJUT01019637.1:13308-43257 GCA_002080005.1 Gigantidas platifrons | reverse complement strand
CCCCCCCAACAACTCTATTAACATACATGTATATACTATTGAATAAGAATTTAAAGAACACAGAAGGTGCAATCAAATATTGACAATCCAGAGTAACTTGTAACATAGGGTACACATGACGACGGACATCAAATAAAAACACAACACAGTATGCGTTGGACACCACTGTACGCAAACAAACGCAAATAACGTAACTAACTGGAGGTAAAGACAAACCGACCATAATTTGTATGCCGAAATCGTAGTGGCCATCACAACACGGAACTCAGAACGTAAAGACACACAAAAGGACAACACAAAAAACTAATTCTGAATATTCAAGGTTGATACATTTCTCAATGCACTCAATAAAGAATCATGTTTTGATAGAAAACATTAGAAAAGTAGCGTCAAGCATATCGTAATTCATTCTCAGTCGTTGTAGAATTTCAAAATGACGTGGATAATGTAATTAAAAGTCAATTAGAAGTAACATAAATTCTAATTAGGCCGTCATATTTGCAGTTCAATTGACAGTTTATTGTTTCTGCAGAATGTTCAATGGATACCTGTTTTTCTTTCCTCTTCAATCGATTATTGTTTTATATTTAGGAATGTCGTCCCTT
Organism: Gigantidas platifrons; assembly: GCA_002080005.1. Taxonomy (NCBI): domain Eukaryota; kingdom Metazoa; phylum Mollusca; class Bivalvia; order Mytilida; family Modiolidae; genus Gigantidas; species Gigantidas platifrons. The sequence continues at coordinate 42,652 of MJUT01019637.1, read as the reverse complement.
AATCTTGTTAGTCATCAATGATTTGCTTGTGCATTGTTTTGTAGATCGTTGTTTGTCCTTTTGTACTTTTTATTTTGGCCATCGTGTTGTGTCTGTCCTTCTATTTTCGGATTCTGATTACCCCTTTGGTATTTTCAAACTCTTCTTACAGACTTTCGTTAGTTTGTACAGAGATTATATTCATCACAATCAATTAAATGGCGATCAGAATAACGTTGATGACCATATTGTGTCAATATCTGTCATGACATTGCCCACTGATTGATCTTCAAACCCTTCTAAGTCGTCATTACTTCTTCAAGTTCGATTTCTGACTTCTAAATATAGCATATTAATCCCATGAAAGCTAGTGTCGCTAGTTTAAAGTATACAATTGGCTTCTGATTACCCCATTGGTATCTTCAAACTTTTCATTTCGAAATGTCAAATGAATTAGACGTATTCCCTGGTTTTAATAAACCATGAGCTATTGGAAAGCAACATTAGGTATTCAGTCAGAATGCTGTCATTACGTCACTGAATAAAACATGAGATTAAGTTTTGTGCAAGGCTTAGGGAGAAAGATTGTCACACCAATTATACAAAGAGATAAGTATGCTTGATTTAAAGTATCATTGATGCATATCAACTGATCCATTCATAATGGCAAATAATAAAGTATGGGGCATACCTTTTATATCACATGCCGTATTTAATCATTAGACGACTTGCGTCAGCATGCCTTACTTTAATGACTGTACCTTCCTTTATAAAATAAAATAAAACATACAAAAATAGTAATTTGAATGAGTTGTAATGAAATGGACCGGAATATATTGCGTGTAATTCTAATTGTTCAATAAAACATCTTAATCTACTGCGTAGATGTTGCTGACATTCTACGACATCAACACTATATCAGCTTAATTTACAAATGTCGCAGACGATACAATTTTGAAATTTGTTAAAAGAAATTAATTTATATACAAAAATAACATACGATCTAAATATATGGTTTTATCTTTTTAATGTTTCTTTTATTTGTACATATAACCCGGTTGTTTCATAGATAAGTATGTTTTATTTCTAAAGGTCTTGTAGGTGTCTAAGTTAATATGGCATTTGTTAACGCCACGATTTAGCTGGGATACTGCTAAAGTTGGCGTTAAACACCAATTAATCAACCAATCATGCAATTGAAATGAATAAGTCGATATGGCGCACTAACATTAATCGATTTCGCGTATATTCAAAGGATTCGAAACCCAAATGATTTAATTCTTTGGAAACAAGTTGGCCAATGAGACTAAATATCATAGCCACAATCGGCTACGGTTATCTATGCCTGTAGGAGTAATGAAAACCTTGATATGAAGAGTTTGAAGAAACCAAAGGGGCAATCAGAAACCGTATATTGAAGAAGAACAGACAACACAGTGACCAAAAGAAAAAGTACAAAAGGACAAACAGCGATCTACAAAACATACATATAAAACTAAAGATCGAAAAACACGAATCCCACTAAAAACCGGATGTGAATATCAGGTGTTCCGGAAGGGTCAGTTCCTCCTCCACTAGTGGCACCCGTCGTGATATTTAATGTGGTGCGGATGACGCGTTTCCGGAATAATCTTCATCAGGTATGCTCATAGTCAAAAGATTGGAAAGCAAAATAACCTAATAGTCTTTGGGAGAAGGTAATCCAAAAGGCCTAAACATGATATCCGAAATCGGTTAAGGTTACTTATTGGAATGGAAACCTTAGTTTCAAACATATTACTTGAACTAGGAGTAAACCTTAGTATTGTTAAATTACCATGACGTTTGATTAATTGTACACCTTATCAACAATGAATTGGGGGGAAAGGTGATAATATATAAGCATAGAAATAAGAACGTCTCATTTTATTGCGATGGAGTATATATTCCGTTTTGTCAGCTCTTATTAGGAAATACTAATGCTTACAAATGGTGGTAGTGTCGCATTCTAAAGCATTACAAAAATGATGTTCATCTATATCAATTCCAAACATAGTGACCAATAATTATATGCCTTTTCATAAAAACATGATATCAAAGTATTTTGTGTAATGGTTAGCGTGCGGTAGATCATGGGTTCGAGCCCTGATCGGGTCAAACCAAAGACTATAACATTGGTATTTGTTGCTTCTCCACAAAGCATTCAGTATTACGGAGAAACAGCAAAGAGTTGGCGTCACTCACTCACTCACTCACTCACTCACTCAAAGTATTTTATTTCCGCTTATAATTAGTGTACAGCTTCGTGTGGCTATAGCTATTTGCTGATCTCGCGTGGTGGTGAATTGAGATACATACCACTACTATATATTTAATACATGTTTAATTACTCTTAGGGGTGCTCTGATATAATGTTTTGCTTGACTGGACATGTACGTGTATATCGTTGATTTATTTGGCGAGAATGGATTTCTCATAGCAATCTCGCATCAATGGCAAAGCCTGAGATTAGAGATGAGATGAAAAGTCCAGTTCGAGCAAAACATATCAACGATGGTATGTTTATTGAGGATGTTGGTAAGTTAATAGCTATTATCGCGTTTAAAGATCAAAGGGAGAATGTACAAATCATCGATAACCGAATTTACAGATCTTCTAATTGAAAATAATTAGCATGTCTTCACCTAACCTTTCAAACAATGGTTATGTCCTACACGGCTGATCACAAACCTGTTGGAAACGTGTCGTATTTCCTTACTGTGATTAAAGTGGACGATATGTGTTATTATTTTATATTTAATAGCGATCGGTCAAACAAATACATGCTATTCTGGTGAAGCAGTATAATTAAAGCTAATAGATTTTGTTGTAAGGAAGTATTCAATGATCACAAAGCTGTTGGAAAGGTGTCGTATTTCTATCCTGTAATTACAGTGGACGATGGGTGTTGTTGTTTTATATTTAATAGCGATCGGTCAAACAAATGCATGTTATTCTGGTGAAGCAGTCTAATTAAAGCAAATGGATTTTGTGTTGTAGGAGAGTATTCAATGAATTTCTCGACAGATAGCAGGTAGATTATTTTGCAAGGATTGTCGAGCTTCCGGAACACAAGCGAGGGCAAAATTGTTTTCATTGAGCTAATTGAGATCAATGGTGTGAAATGAAAGGAGTCATGAAAATTACATCTGTCTCATATTCCCTTTACTGATACGCCGTGGCGTGGGAGATCTTAATATATGTATATCTATTTCCTCCGATCTCCCACGCCGCGAAATATCAGCAAGGGGCTCAAGTGTGGGAGATGATTTCAATCTTAGCATATATGAAAATATTTTCTAGTCAATGGAATAAGATCATTACTAAGACGAAAAGCTTAATACAAATAGGCTGAATATTAGTTTTCGATAAAGCAATTCATGATAATTGAAATAACTAGGCGGTTGGACATGAACAGTCTACCAGACTATAACAGGCTTGACATTTACCTACAGAAGAAAAGCTTACTTAGTCAGAATAACTGTAGGCTTCAATTCCTTGCTTTGATCAACTACTTTCCCTTGACTGGGTTCATCTTTGAGACAGTTTCTAATTGTAATATCGGCGACGATTGTAGGATATTTACAAACATTCTTATATGAGTGTTCGTACCTTACGATATACTTAACCAGGTCCTGGCTTGAGAAAGCACAAACATGTTGGGATGTTACACTGGTTAAAAGGATCCCTATTTCCCTATTGTTGATAATTGGATCTCCAGCGGCACTAAATATATAAACAAGCGATAAACAACGCACCGTTCTGCTTCCACTAAATATGACAACATATTATCACAATAATGATTATTATATTTTAATCCATATGATAGATTTTGATTGGATTAAATTAGTCATGTGATAATAAAATAATTGAGAAGTTTTGCCAAAATTTGCGCTGGCGGGAAACAACCCTATTCCCCGCCGAACAACCCAATTTTCCCCCACAAGGGAGATAACCTATAAAACATTGGCAAAAATTTGCGCTGCCGGGAAACAACCTTGTTGTTCCCCGCCGAACAACCCAATTTTCCCCCACAAGGGAGATAACCTATAAAACATTGGCAAAAATATAATAAAACAATTACAGTCCTCTGTGTAGGGAAACATCCAGATTTGTCAACCCTCGGGGTGTTGTTTTCCCCCAGGTTGACAAATCTGGATATTTCTCTACACAGAGGGCCGTAAATGTATAATGTCGTCAACATAAGCATGACAGTACAATAATTATTTTTTATTTTTGTATAGTTGTTTATTTTATGCTTATTAGATGCATATAATGATAACTCGCTGATCATTATTAAATTAAATGATTAAATAAAAAACAAACTTATTTCTTTACTTTTTTTTCTTTTTTTGTTGTTGAAAAATGCTGATTTTGAAAAGTGAATATGGTAGATGCTATTTATATAAATATCAATTAGCTGATTTTAATCATACATGTATTTCGTTGAACGAATTGCCAAGGAAAGATCACTCTGCAAGTCAAGGGTGTCGTTATATCAGTCATTCTTAAAACATTTGATAGTAACACCTGATTTTTTTTTTAAATATTTAAGATAGAAGATGAGTAATTAACATTAAATTCAGATTCAGAGTTTTTTTTTTTGAGTATTCTATCACATCACTGCATTTTGATGCATGTGTACTACCAGATATAAATCGTACAAAACCATTTGTATCTTTTCAACAGGAAGCAAAATACCTAATGCATATATAATGCACTTTACATAACAAAAATGTAAAGTACAAATAAATGGTACCAGAAAAATGAAATTATGATAGAGTGAGTCATTGATTGTTGCTTAACGCCAACTCAGCAATTTTTCAGCTATATCATGGCGAGAACAAGTTAATTTTCAATGAGATAATGATTAGGTCCGCTTTATAATAGACCAAGTTGGTCTAGTATAAAGCGGACCTCATCATTATCTCATTGAAAATTAACTTGTTGGTCTAGTATAAAGCGGACCTAATCATTATCTCATTGAAAATTAACTTGTTCTCGCCATGATATAGCTGAAAAATTGCTGAGTTGGCGTTAAGCAACAATCAAGACTCACTCTATCGTGCAACCCGCTTACTTGGATTTTTTTGTATAGTTCTAGCTTACTGAAACAACAGTCCGCAGATAGACATGTCGCCCCCTCTCGAACACATTATCCTGATTCCGAGCCAACTAGTCTGCTCTTTCTCCTTAATGATGCGAGCTCAGCGGAGAAGCAACAAAAACGAAATTACGATTGACTGAGTATGTGAGTGTTGCTTAACGCCAACTCAGCAATTTTCAGCTATATCATGGCGAGAACAAGTTAATTTTCAATGAGATAATGATGAGGTCCGCTTTGTACTAGACCAACACGTTGAGTTGGATTTTATAGTGCTAGCTCACTGAAACAACAGTCTGCAGATAGACATGTCGCCATACTCGGACACATTATCCTGATTCCGAGCCAACCAATCTTTGCTCTTTCTCCTTAATGATGCGAGTTTAGCGGAGAAGCTACAAATGCCAATTTTATAGTCTTTGGTTTGACCCGATCGGGACTCGAACCCACGAACTATCACACTCGATACGAGCACACTAACCATTACACCGTCGATGTGGTTCGAAATCACGATAGACATAATAACAGCATTCCAAGAGAAAAATCCAACTACAGGAAAGAGTACAATAAATATACAATCGTAGTAGACATAATTAGATGTAATGACGTCAGTGAAACATCAAATTAACTGAAATAAGTACCAAGATGTCCCCATAAATATATTTCGTTAGCTGCATTATATTAATTTCTCTATAGAATCTCATTTATTAGGCATACCCAATTAAGATAACCAATGAGGTAGTAATGCTGAATTTTAAATAAAATACACTCTGACATCATTACAAGGTGTCATAGACTATTAAAAAGTCATAGGTACACAATCAATATATAATTGACCAGGACAAAGAAACAAAACACGATAGTGAATACATTTCTTTATCTCATCAGATAAAATATGTTAAGACAAAAAGTTTTAAAACAAGAAAAACTGAAAGGTATGGGTAACCTTAGCCAATGTTGGTTATCCTGTTTAGCTCATTATGTTAACTTGCTCCCAAAGGCTTAATAAATTATTAGGCATTCCAATGTTTTATCTTTAGCATACCTGATGAATGCTATTCCAGAAACGGGCCGTACGTACTCAATTATATATCTACGCTTTCATCATATTAAACCAGATTTAAAATTTATAACCAAAGATTCATATATACAGTACATATAAACGTACATGTATAAAACATTAAATAAGATAAGCATACCAAAGCAAAGATAATGTTACAGTGACCAAAAGCCAAGGCAGCGTCGTGTTGTGTTTTTGCTTTGTTTTTCTTCGTCTTGTGTACCATATGTTGTTAGTTTTTCTGGATTGTCCATTTTTTTTTATTATCCCTTCGGGATTCCCTAACATTTACTACGATATTTAACTACCTAAAATTAAGTTTTTAAAAATGTCAGCATTGAGTAGAGGCAATACAATTTTGAATATTTCAAGGGAGGTAATCAGTAGTCGTAAATCGATGAAGAATAGACGATGCAATGACTAAACAAAAGAAAGACGAAAATATGAATGAAGGTTCATGAAACGTCACACAGGAAACTAAATATTAAACAATTCCAACCTCACGCCTAAGTAAATTTATAATCATTGTAGGTTCTTTGATAAAAAAAAAAGAAAAAAAAGAAGAAGAATTGTAGTCCGTGTGGTAAATTAGTAATCTGAAAAAAAAATTATATTAAGAATTTCGTGAAAAGTTCAATATAGTAAATGAAACGTAAAGAATTAATTAATTATCCAAAAAATGTTGTATATTGAAGAAATGTAAATTACATGATTGAATTTGAGAATCTTGTCCAAATTAATTTTCTTTTCTAGTGATTTTTCTTTATTTATTTTTAGTACAAAACAATTTGTTTAACGTTAACTGTATTAGTTGACATGAGTTGATTGATTGAATTGACCTTTGCAATACTTCTATTCTGTACACAGTTGTTGGTAAGGATAGTTCATGCAAGTTGAAAATTGAAAAGCAAATTAACAGTAAAAAAAAGTTCAGAATAAAATCGTAGATATATAATCAAGTGCGCACGACACGTTTCTGGAAGAGTTTCATCAGGTACGTTCTGGAAGAATTTCATCAGGTACGTTCTGGAAGAGTTTCATCAGGTACGTTCTGGAAGATTTTCATCAGGTACGCTCAAAGATTGAAGATCACAACAATATCAATAGCTTTTGTATATAACAATTATCACTTTCGGTTTAATGATATATGGATGTTTCGTTTTACGTTTCTTGGTTAATCTACAAGCTACATTAAACTAAAAGGTTCCAAAATGTCTCCCTAGTATATCCCTAATTTGACAAGCTAAATCAGGATAACGAATGAAGAAGTAATCCATGACAGAGATGGCTATAAGAATGTGATACATTCTGACATCATTACAAAGTGCCCATAGACTTTACCAGGAAGTCCTGGCTATACAATCAGTATATAATTAGACAGGACAAAGATGTAATGATATGGTAAATATCTCATCAGACACAAACCTTTAAGTAGACTGGAAGGCAATGCAAGGATTTATAAGCAATAAATCTTAGACACAGTATACATAGCAAAGGAAAGAAATGTTTGAAGATGCCTACGGGGTAATCAGAAACCGTAGATCGATCAAGGACATAATATTATGGCCAAAAGAACAAGGTCAAACAATAATTTACAAAACACTTCACATAGAAAACTAAAGATCGCGCAACACGTAACCCACTATGAACTCAGTTTCTCCGACGGTTAGCAGCTCCTACTCTACTAGTAACAACGAAAAAAGATTACTGTACATAATGTCACAAAAAATTTAGTATACTGTATACTGATTATATAATTTGGAACATTTTTGCTTTCAAATATGGCACCATGATATAGTGGGAAAAAAACGTGCATGTAGTACATGGTATGATTATGTTCCATTACTTACGTGAACCACCTCGTGAATATGTGTTCGCCTCGAGTACAGTAGATTTCGGGTTCAAGCCCTGGTCAGGTCAAACCAAATACCATAAATTCAATATTTGTTGCTTCACCGCTAACACGCAGCATCAAGGAGAAAGATCAGAGCACAGACTTGTTATTTCGTAATCAGGATAATTTGCCCGAGTGGAGCGACATGTATACATAGGTAATGTTGTCTTAATAGTGAGCTAGCACTATACAAATCCGACTATGCGTGTTGATCTAGTACAAAGCATCGAATGTAACTTGTTCTCATCACGATTTAGCCGACAACAACAACAACTCACTCGCCCATTATATACGAACATTTGCAAACTATACGAGATACCCACGACAATTTAAAAATGACGACTCCCTTTACTTAAAACAATAACCAATTACAACGATTAACGGGCACAAAACATGTCCAATCAGACATCCAAAATGATCGACAGGTGTGACTGGGTATTGGTGAACAGACGACTTATCGTGGATCTTAGTGAGTGACTAAGGCGTTTGGAGAGTGCCACAGGCCGTGCACGACGCTAAGGACATCTAGAAAAGACTACATTTTTCGTCCCTTCCAAACACTCCATACTTTTTCAGTTGCAATCAAACATCGTTGATCCGATTTAGCCTTCTCTTCCCTCATTTCTTTATAGTCTTAATCCATTATTGAACGTGTTATCGTCTTGAATATATCTGCAATATAGCTCGCTGGACGTTAAGCGATAATCGCTACCATGTCTCGCCATCAGTATGCAAGTGACAGAGTACTTTTCAACAAAGTGTTGATATCTACTGCAAACCTTTCTGGGAGATAAGATGAAGAGAGCCTTAAAAAATCATTGACGTAATAGCACTCATTATATCAAAGTTATTTTGATAATGATGACATTCATTGCGGTACGAACTTATTTCAGTTGTAATCATTAGTGAAATCACGGGAAATAACTCTAATTGGTTATATGATTGTCTTTTTATGGTACGTGGTAATTAAGCTTCGTGATTGCATCAAGTAATTTAAGGGTTGATAGTACTGAAAGTGTTATCTGTCTAAATATTACATACAGTGCGCGTTTAGCTTAGAAACATGTAAAATTGGCCATGTCAATGAATTTTAATATAAACTTATTTAAAAAACAATAAGAAACAGGTTTGACCTGAAAACATATTTTTAGTTTTCTGTGTTGATTTTTTGTTGGTTTTGTCTTCGTTGTGTGTTTTACATCCAATTGTACATCATATTGATTGTGTCTCTGTGTTGTCCTTTTTTGATTCAACCTTCGGTTTTCTCTAACGATTATTTGCTTTTACAGTGTAAAGTTTACAAATCAACATATTATTTGATGGAACATGTTCTTTAGATATGCAATAATTCAATGAACATCTTTATTAAACACAATAACCAAATCTAACGAAGCCATCAATATCGTAAGTAGAAACTTGAGACAATAGTTTTTAATGCAACTCGATCTTTAGTTTTATATGTATGTTTTGTTGATCGTTGTTTGTCCTTTTGTACTTTTTCTTTTGGCCATTGTGTTGTCTGTTCTTCTTCGATATACAGATTCTGATTACCCCTTTGGTATCTTTTGGCCATTGTGTTGTCTGTTCTTCTTCGATATACGGATTCTGGTTGCCCCTTTGGTATCTTTTGGCCATTGTGTTGTCTGTTCTTCTTCGATATACGAATTCTGATTTCCCCTTTGGTATATTTTGGCCATTGTGTTGTCTGTTCTTCTTCGATATACGGATTCTGATTTCCCCTTTGGTATCTTTTGGCCATTGTGTTGTCTGTTCTTCTTAGATATACGGATTCTGATTGCCCCTTTGGTATCTTCACATTCTCTTTATTCGCATAGGATAAAACATTGATGATAGCTGATTTCATTTTAAGATTTAGGTAATTATGCCTGATTACACGATAATATTTACTACCTTTACGAATTTACAATGTAAAATATTGTCTCAAGGCTCTACGATATTGATGGTTTGATTAGGTTTGGTTATTGTGTTTAACGCCACTATCAACACTATTTCAGTTATATCGTGGCGGTCAGTTTTATTGGTGGGGAAACCCAGAGTATCCGGAGAAAACCACCGACCTGACAAACTTTAGCACATAATGTTGTATCGAATACACCTAGCCATGAACGGGGTTTGAACTCACAACTTTAGTGATGATATCAACTGATTGCACAAGTAGTTGTAAATCCAACTACCATACGATCACGGCCACGACGACCCCCTAATATATTTGATGTTAATCTAGAATATGGAATGTTCCTTTTAAATACTTTGCATTAATGTAATTCATATTGATTTCAGTGATTCAATAGGTTAAGATAATATCTATATCGCTATATGTTGGTTAATTTGTACAAGAAGGTTGATGTTCTAGTTGTTTGTACATAAATAGACCCAAAACAAAATAAGCCTGTTTTATGATTTCCCAAGAGTCTTTCATTGTAACATAGTAAAAGCTAATTGCATATAATAAATCACCTAAACTAAATAAGTTGTGTCACGTGTCACTTACGATACGTCACAATAGTAAACCATTTCCATTGATTGATAACTGTCACGTAGATACAAACGATTTTTCTAAATGAACAAATGACATCAGTATTCTTTATTGACGTTACATGCATTAGTTTGCACCGTTTTAAGAGTGTTTGATTGAGCTGAAGTCATCACTTTAAACGAAAACAACGCATATAAGTCTACAAGTGATTATTTATATATTTTCTATAAAGATATATTTTAATACACTGCACAGTTTAGATTATTAAAAGCGTTATTATTTTCAATCAGCCAGTTCGTCGTATAACGATTTATCAATGGGGAAATAGCTAAATTGGGCATTGTAAATGGTATATATAAATCTTTTACGGTAATATAGCTTTAGCCAAACCAGTGAATTACATGGATTGGTTCGAGTAAATGTATCAGAGTAATCATTTTGGTAATAGTGATGAAGTACAATAATATTGATGAAAAAGCAATAAAATGGAAAATGAAATACCAGGCCATTAGAACGGCTACAAATTATAATAACAAAACCGCAGAAACTTCGGCAAAATCGATACCACGAACACACAAATACATGACCGCTCACTCTCATGACTTAGTACAGGCACTTGGAAAAACAGGAGGAGTCATCGTAGTTTTATGGGCACCAAACAACACTCTTAGTGACAATAATGCTGCCTTTGCAAGTGTATTCCATCGGTGGGTAATTAATACATGTTTGTTGGTGTTTTCCTCCGTAAAACAGGATTTATATATCCTTTTGACTGTAGGATGCAATCATAATGATATTAACCTACTAAAATGTAAAAAACAAACAAAAACAAAAAACACTATTATAATTAATTATAACATTTCCCTTTGAATCACGCAATGATATGTTAGTGTCAAGAAGAGTGTGAAGATACCAAAGGGATAATCAGACAACGCAATGACCAAAATAAAAGGTACAAAAGGACAAACAACGATCTACAAAACATACATATAAAACTAAAGATCGAGTAACACGAACCCCACTAAAAACCGGGGGTGAACGGAAGGGTATGCTCCACTAGCGACAACTGTTGTGTTAATCTAGTTACAACCCCGGTCAAGGAACGAATTGTTGAAAGACGGCATATTATTTAAAGATTCGAGCGTTCTTAATGACAACGCTGCTCGGCCAGTAGCATGTGAGGATTGGCATGTTACTCCCATGTGGAAAACACTGGCATGACCGCATCATATCAATTAGAGGGAATATTTGGGTTCATAAAACTATTTTAACTCCGATACTTTTTATTGACATGCCTGTACCAATCCAGCAATATCAACGGTTGTGTATATAAATGTTAGAGGTATAAATTTTGCCTCTGTATCTACGAGGTTTGGAGCCGTAAAATCTGATTCAACCCACCATTTCTTTGGAAATACCTGTACCAAGTCAGGGTCATTACGGTTTTCCCAGTTTTCCGGTTGACTGATTTTGTCTGTTTGTGTACTTATGAGTTTTGTCTTTCCCTTTGGAAGATTGTTCGGAGTTCGGTAATTTTATTATTACCCTTAACTTCTGTAATCTGCGATTTTTCGAATGAATGTTGCCATTGTTCCGACAGTGTAGCATTTTTGTTTCTTTATTTTATCACTGACTGTTGTACTTGGATAGTTTAGTATTACGGATCTCGTTCGGCTGGTTTTGTTTTTAATATTCCCTTAAGTGCCTTGTATTGCATACTTTGTCTTTACCCCCAGTTATTTGTAGGAGGGCTCATGCCTTATTTACGTTAGTTGTGTTTGTTTGCGCATAGTGGTGTCCAACACATATTGTGTTGTGTTTTTTTGTCTTGTTTGTCTTCGTCTGGTGTCTTGTGTACCCAATGTTGCCATTTTCTCTGGATTGTCCATTTTTGATTGGTCCTTCATTATTCTCTAACGTTTATTTGCTGTAAAACATGGCATATATGTACCTTACAGTTAAAGTGTGACAACTATATACCATTATCTTATATCTTAGCATTTTACCTTATCTTGTTCCTTTGTAATGACTCCCGTTTTTAAACTTGTCATAATCTTAATGAGCCCAAGGGAAGGGATTGAAATGGGTGTCTTGTGTTTGTAGAATGTCTCTGATTTAACGAAATTCGTCGGAATTTGACACCGCTGCTTGTCTAAAAGACAAGTACAATTAGGCGTTATGCTACTGTCCTAAATTTGTAGACTAGATTTACATTTTGTCCAGACAAAAAAGTTTGTTAATGTCAAAACAATGACATTTATATAGTCTTATTTCAGGCTAATTGACGCAAAAAGGTTATTCGTTGTGGTGTAGGATATATATTTGCTTGAACAGGCATCGACTGATAATAGAATGCGATTTTCCCTTTAGGGCATGTCATAACCTGTTTATCACATATGTGTAGAATAGGATTAGGGTCATGGGGTTTTAATGTCACCTTCAACAAAATTACTAGTATATTTCGGGTGCTAGTATATCGTTGTGATCAGTTTTACAGTGGAGACATCCCGGAGAGTACCCCGGAGATATACCACTGACCTGTCGGAAATTACTGTCAAACCGTCACATTGTATTTTTCTTCTGACCATTGTGTTGTCTGTTCTTCTTCCATTTACGGGTTCTGATTACCCATTTGGTATCTTCAAACTCTTCTTATGGAATTTTACAACATATTAGAAACAAATAAAAGCGGACTTTTTTAATATTAATACTATTTTGATGTATTGAACAAAGATCTTGAATAAAGATCGTTTTATTGATATGATATAATACTATAATTTGAATTGTCTACACGATGTTAATGGAGAAGATCTGAACATTGTTCCGAAGGCGTTTGCATTTATTTCTCGCTTCTATAACCACATTATATGTTACCGTATTTTTACATCGCCTCGTTAATTCTCAGATTGGCTAACCATTCGGGTGTCATTTATCCATAGATATCATACATTGATAGTAGTGCTATGGGTTCATAACCTCTTAACTGGAAATTGATTTCAAGGTTTTTAATTCGGTTGTTTCGAATCATTTCCATTCCGTCAAAATTTTGTTATTTTCGTCTGCCAGACCACGTGATTTCGATGGAACTGCTAGCCCTGAGCTTCCGGTGTCAATGTACACAACAAAAACTCCAATCGATATGTGCCGTTTTAACGTTCGGTTCTCAAATTAAAAATATCTTAACATTTTCTGTAAAAGACAGATATCAATTAAATTATTTTATTTGTATCAACGCAGAGACAAATAATTCTTTACAATTAAATTTGTTTTCTTTCTTTATTTGCGGCTGTCAGCATCATGAAAGGAAAACGATCTGCCTTTATGTATATATTTCTTATATAAGACAGATAGTGGGGTACCGAACACCAGTATTTATTCAGCGGTTTCCTTGGCGTCTCCATATTACAATTACTTATAATCTACCGCATCTACGACTATGATATGCTGACGTTGTCACAGTAATAGCGTAAACACCGGAAGTCGCCTGCCAATTTGTTCAGACGTTGAACAAGACACCAAAAAGACGGAACATGGTTGGAATTGACATGATTCGAAACAACCGAATTGGCCTGGAATACACTCCGAACGTTCAGATTCAATAAATATGGGTTAGCATTGAAGAAATTCCATTTTAGACATAAAAACAAAAACATAAGCAGAACAGTGATTTTTATTTCTGATCTTCATTCAACAGTCATAATACTCAATAGGACATTTGAATTATGTGCCTAAACCCTTATGCTTCCCCTAGCCGGTATATGATCAACAGGCATTACTGCTGGTCAATAACCATCAACATTGAAAAACTATAGTCCGATATGCCTAAATATACTTAGTAGGTGCGATGCTACCCAGTTTGTAGGCTGGAAGATAACATATATGAAGCTGCTATGTGTGCATGTTGTAAACAATTAGGTGTGATGCTAACATGTACTCTGGGTGTAAACAAATGAGACTGATGCTACTATGTGTTGGCTGTAAACAAATGAGAGAGAGAGAGAGAGAGAGAGAGAGAGAGAGAGATTCGTTTGTCTTCCAAAGACTTTTAATTTATTTGGTTTTCCACTATTTTGACTATGTAAGTACCTATTGATGGGTATTCCAGACTCGCATCTTGTGCACTAGATTAGATATGTACGTTTTTTAATATTAATGTTAGAAGCGTTTGCAATTTATCTATTTGATCACTGAATAATAATTCTAAAAAATACACATTCATTTAACACGAACAATTAATATTCATAGTCATAAATCTGAATATGAAATACAAATATAACGAGGATATGGACCACAATAGACTTTAGTAGTCATTGAACATCCGAAAACAAAGACAGAACAGACGGAATATTAGCATCTGTGAATAGTCTTCGTTAATCGTAAAACATCAAAGCGGAAATAATTTACAATTTCTAGTTCGTTATATCTAGACGTCATGAAGGAAATCAATACTGTCATTAACTATAGTGCTAACGTCTCTTTTGGAACTGGGAAGAATCAACTGTAAATAAGAGTTTTTTGTTCGTTTGAGGATGATTATACTCTGCAAGTTAATTTCAAAATGAAATACCCATGAGGATTACTTTTTTTTATATTAAAAACAAAATGCATATCTTAATTGATATCTAAAAAACATCAATATTCATATTTATTTAGAAGCCTAGATAGTCGTAATCGTATTGTGTTTGGACTTGCATATAACTTTTAACAATCAGTGCCTATGACCACTAAAGTTGTGAGTTCCATTCGCGCCCATGGAGAGGTGCACACGATAAATCCCGAACTACTGAGTAGCCAAGTACATCCTGAGGCTACTGAAGGGATATAAAATCTCCATATCTACGGATATGAACGTAAATAACGAATTTATCACCGGCTATAGTCAAAAATAAGACATTTTGGACCCCGGCGGGCCACGTAAAAGTGACTTTTTCTTTGTTTTTGGAAAGAATAAGTTAGAAATATGAAAGTTTCGAGTGTATAACCCGGTGCAGGGTACTACCTTTGGTAGAACCCTACAATTGATCAACTTAACAGCTTTCTATTCAATTTACATTGTATAGCCAAAATTAACTAAATTTGACTTTGGAGCGTAACGTCGCGAGCTTTGACGTCATATCATCACCGTTTTGAAAATTATAACAACATTTGATTGGTTAAATGGCTAGTTACACCCGATAATATGGCCTAGCAACAACAGGGAATATGGGTTTTTTATGACCAGGGTTTTAACAAATCAAAAGTTGTTATAATTGTCAAGCAGAGGATACTAATTCGTCTCAATAAAAGTAAGATACCTTGATTTCATACTTTATCCAAACTTTACAACTTTTTATTATGTTCCCTTTTTTTTTTACAGTTTGGCAATTTTACAGTTTATTGTCATAAAAAAAAATTGTTTTTTTTTAGCAACTTGCATTGCTCTTACGACTCCGTGATCTTCCTTACTTTGGCTTTATAATATATTTTATATTTTGATATCTTATTCAAATAACCTGACCAAGACCACATCAATTTTCATATTAGAAGTTTTAACTCTACCTGAGGAAAACGACCATGTAGATTAAAATGTGAAATATAATGTTGCTCTTATATCTGTTATTGCTTAAATTCTAAGTCATTATATTGACTGATTATTTCTAACGATATGAAAAGGAACAGCCGAAGATATTGTCTATATTTTACTAGGGTTTTAATATTATTTTAATGAAATTTGTGTACAATAGTAGGATGAGAGCTTTTTGTTTTTCTTGATCCCAACTTGGCTATGAAACATTCAAATATGGGCGTGCCGAATGAAGGCTATTCCAAATGCGCATCGTGCACACCGGAATGAAATTCTACGCTTCCATAACCACTATCTTAAAAATCTTGAAATATTCTCAACGAGTATTATTTGTGTTGCATGAGAAGCTGATAATAGTATTGCACATTGGTAGACTTCATTGTTGTGCAAAATTTTACAATTTTATTTTGTTTTGCGCTTAGGCTTCACTGGCACGGTTTGTGTCGTTTTGTATCATAATTCGGTCTTTTACCGTTGTCCATACCAATCGCCATGAACAGCCGTTAACCATAATTAAAACTGTAAATATTTCTTGTGAGAATAATGTTGTACCGACTCCGGTACATTATTTTTTTTATTTTTCTGTGTAAGTCGTTAGTCGTCAGAAATATTAATGTTGCCATCATAAAATTCACCATGTACTTTTGACACATTAATTGACTATTGTCTAACAAGAGTCTAGAAACACATCGAACCAAGGTATATTTCCCTAATAACATAGGAACACTTAACATGTGACTGTTTGATGTTGATTGCGTCATGTTTTTCGGTGATACTTGTCGTTCGTATTTTAGTTCTGTAACAATTAATTACTACATCTGGTATATAATCCTCCTCCCACGAGTATCTATGAACATTATTACTATTTTAGTGCTCTATGATGCATCCTCGAGAATCTGTAACAAAAGAAATATAGCACAGAATAAAATTGGTTTTACTAACAATTATTTGTAAATTTTAGGACACTATTCTGTATCGATGCACATATACAACGACTGCAATTGCAAATCCAACCAGAATATATGATAATAATTTTCAATTTCGTGTTTTGATAGTAATTTTGGAGATTCTGTAATTATCTCCCCTATTAACTCAATTACGCATGTACTACAGGTTTATTATAATATACAGTCCGACAAAAGCTAAGCACCACCTGACTTGTTTTAATAATATCTTTTCTAATAATGAACTTATTTCAAATCGGTTTGCTGTTTTCGTTACCTGTACACACATACTTACTTACCTGTGAAACAGGTTATTGATCGATTTTTATTTATGTGTATATGACGGGGTGTGTAAAGTGCCACGTGTAGTTTTAACATTTGTGTTTGCGAACGAAAGCTGATTTTTTGTGTGTAGATTTTTAACTTTATTTTCTATTGGTTTGGTATGATGCGGCGAAAATTAACCATACCAGAAAGGTGGCAAGCTGTTGGCATGCATAACGGTGGTTTTAGCCATAGAAGGATGGCAGACCACTTCAGGGTTAACCATTCCATCATTGTATGACTGATGCAGCGTTTTCGTCAAACAGGGAATGTTACTGACCGTCCACGTGCAGGTAGACCTCGAAAAACGACGCCGAGAGAGGACCGGCTCATATCCAGACGGGCGCGGCAACGGCCGTTCAGTACAGCTGGTGCACTTCGTGGTAATTTAGCGTTTGGAGGCCACATTAGCACACGCACTGTAATCAGACGCCTCCACCATCAGGGAATGCGAGCGCGACGACCCATAAAACGTCCACAGTTGACATTACGTCATCGCCATGCTGGATTTGACTGGTTACATGATCATTTGGGGTGGACTATTCGCACATGGAGACGGGTCCACTGGTCTGATGAAAGTCGTTTTTTGCTACGCCCTACCGACGGTCGTGCAAGGGTTTGGCGCCAACGAAACACTTAATTTCAGGACAACCACATTTTGGGCACAACTGCTTTTGGGGGTGGGGTGTAACTGTCTGGGGTTGTTTTTCCTTTGACTGTAAGTTGGAATTTCTTGTACGTTCTTGATGGTAATCTGACAGGCCAAAAATACCGTGACAATGTGCTCGCTCCACGCGTAGTCCCCCATTTCGACAATCATGCGTTGGCTGACAGGCCAATGTTCATGGACGAGAACGCTAGGCCACATAGAGCCCGAATTGTACAACATTTTTTACAGCAAGAGGCTGTTAAGACAATTCCATGGCCTGCGATGTCGCCAGACATGAACCCAATAGAGCATGTATGGGACTTTATTGTCCGAAAAATTAACCAACGCAATCCAAAATGTCAAAATATTGACGAATTAAAAACTGCTATCTTACAGGAGTGGCAACAGTTCCCCCAAGAACGGCTTAGACGTCTTGTGCGAACGCGGTGGATATACTCGCTATTGATTTTTATGCCTTACACATACGCACAATAGATGCATTTAAAAGTTCTTAAAATCTGAAGACTCTGCATTTTAATGCAATGCTAAAAACTTCCATCAAGGACAAACTGGTTTTACGTTTTTCCAGCGCCTGTTTTGAACCCCATTTTTGCCACGTCATAGTCACGTCTTTCAGGATGATAAATACTTCGTAGATTGGTAATTTTAGAGCCCTTGGTGTAGTCTTTTATGAAGTGTAAGAAAAATGGTGATATCTATTTTATTGTTTTAACAGTATTGATGTAAAAAAAATATATCGATAAAAATATAGGGTGGTGCTTAACTTTTGTCGGAGTGTATAATTCAAAACCTCGTAGCATAGTTTTTTTTACATTCAAACTATATCTGATGAACATTCCAATTATAAGTGTGTTTGTTATTTATGGTGTTTAACGCCACTTTCAACAATATTTCAGTTATATCGTGGTATTCAGTTTTATTGGTGGAGGAAACCGGGAGTACCGGAAGAAAACCACCGACCTGCTGCAAGTCACTGACAAACTTAATGACCACCGACCTGCTGCAAGTCACTGACAAACTTAATGACCACCGACCTGCTGCAAGTCACTGACAAACTTAATGACATAAAATTGCGTCAAGTACACCTCGCCATGAGCGGGATTCGAACTCATAACTTTAGTGGTGAAAGAATCTGACTGCATAGGTAGTTGTAAATCCAACTATCATCCGATCATGCCTACGGCAGACGGCCCCTTCAATTATAAGAAAGAAATCATTTTGTTGTGATCTACTTTAAGACAATTTGTTATATATTCGACCATGGAGTTTTACAAATAATTGAATTAACGGACAATTGTCTAGACGCCATTGAAGCTAAATTGGAAATTATTACATCATTTTTATCTTATTTTCGCAATTGTTAAGAATAATTAGTACACTGATAATGATAACAAACTATCCACCAAATGAATTTAACTTGATAAATAAGTCTGTAGGCTTAAAGCAAAAAAAAATATCAAGAGATATGTATTATAGGGGTGTAATATTAAAATCCAGAGAAACTGGTAACATAGGGTCCACAAGACGAAGAAAAACAAACAAAAACACAACACAATTTGTGTTGGATAACACTACACGCAAACAAACACAAATAACGTAAATAAGATGAAGATTTAGAATGTGAACACAATTAACTACCAAGAATATTTTGATGATAATCAGAAGTCGTAAATGGATAGACAATGCAATGGCCAAGAAGAACAAACGGTTATCTACAGAACACTACACAGAAAACTAAATATTGAGGAAAACGAATCCTACCACTCACCCGGATGTGCACGGAAGGCGTGTCATAATGAGTCATTTCTTGATATAAAAAGGTTAGAAAGCAAAATAATTCAAAAGTCATTGGCAGCTAGAAAAAGCATAATCGAGAAAACCAACATATGTTAAATTAGTATATGCAGGAGAAAGAAAAAGGTACATTAGCATGTCTTGGTTGACCGCTATGGAATAGCTGTGTCACAAATGACCAGGGATATGTCCCACTTGTTGTAAACACTTCTCGGTCCTTTCCTCGTTCATTAGTTTTCATCGGGTTTGTTACTAGATTAATACGACTTGCCTACCCTTCCGGAGCACCCGAGTTCATCCCCGGTTTTTAGTGGGGTTAGTGTTACTCGATCTTTAGTTTCATATGTATATTATATAGATCGTTGTTTGTCCTTTTGTCTTTTTTCTTTTGGTCATTGTGTTGTCTGTTCTTCTTCGATTTACCAATTCTGATTACCCCTTTGGTATCTTCAAACTCTTCTTTTGACAGTACCACAAAAGAATTACCTATTTCATGACACAAGAACATTGCATTTGACTGGTTGTAAATTACTCGTCAGACCTCCGTTGCAACGGACTGTACATATTAATGTAGATTGTTGTAAATTATCTCCTGTATGTAGATGTTATTTTTCGGTTCTGTCAATGGTATACAAGGTCGATTATCTGTTTTAGAACAATAGTCCGAGTCTTGGTGCCTTAATGCTGATCTTAAATATAAATATTTTTTACATCTCTATGACCACACTATAAAACCAGTGTTTTATATGGTATCATATCGGGGAGGTTTAATACAAACAATTCGGCTTACTAAAGAGATGTTTGTCATCCCTGTTATGAAAATAATATTGTAGATAAATCTAATATTGGGTTGTTTATTGTTTGTGTGTTGTTGTTATTGTTTTTTTGTTTTGTTTTGTTTTTTTTTGTTCATAATAGTTAATCCTACCGTAAGTCATCAAATTTGACCTACTTATCAAAACTAGGCAGATTTCTTATAATATGAAAACAGAAAAATACCAGATTGTGAGAACAGTTCCGTATCAAATAGAAAAATCGTAGTAAGAGGCAAAATAGGAACCATTAATACACATATACATGACAGCCCAATTTCCTGAATTGATACAGGCATTTCGATAAAAAGTGGCGCGATTAAACTAGGGCTAACACCTTAGATATTTTAACAAAATAACATCTATGATAAACTATTTACACCTGCTTTAGGATTGTAATTCTGCACTTAAAAATGAAGCATTTGTATGTAATAAAGACTTGATAGGATATTAATTTATTGTTACTCCTCTGTGGCTGCACTATTGAAAATTGAGTTTATCTCTCTCTCTAGACTTGAGTATGAACTATTCACTAACTGAAATGAAGAACACGATGTATAATAATTTAAGGGAAAGCAATTTATTTTTGATATAAATAATTATAAAGAGAATTATACTTATTTATCTCTTCAATATACTTTTCAAAAGGAAACAAAATATGCTAAATTAAACAGGTTTCAGGTTAGCAAAGTAATTTGCAATTCAGAATCGATGCACATAGTTCAGGAATTGAAACAAGACGCCATGACCAGAATAGAATAGAAAGGACTTAGATATTATGTAAATGTTGTTCTCCTCTACATACAAATTGCAATTATTGAACAAGTAATTGTGCAAAATGCTTTGAATTGAGAAAAATATTCTCCACAAGTAATGACAAATGAGTGATGCATCCATCTGGTTAGCGTAAGCATATATATTTGTAACGCAAAATATGATTGTCCCAATCAATGCAGATATCGCCGTGTATCTCATTCGTAAAATATAACGATTGACCGCTAACTTTCATGCTTCACGGTCGTAAAACATTTTAGTACGAGTTTTGTAATTGTACCTCAAAATTGTTCAATGCGAAGGCTGTATTTACAGGATTTGACATTCTGATTGGATGTCTATGGAGTATGAGTTCAAAACCCATACTTCCAATTGTATACTGTAAAGGAAGCTGATCATAATATTTCAATAATGAGGAGTGTACTAAATATTCCGTTCAACTGATAGCTGGCATGTTCCAGATAGACCAGTGGGAACTTTGATTGATTTATTGGTTTATGTGTTTAACGCCACTTTTAGCAATATTACAACTATATCATGGCGACCAGCTAGTTTTAGTGGTAGAAACAGCCAGAGTACCAAGAGAGAGCCACCGACCATGGGCGAGCACTGGTAAGCTTGATCATTTGCGGCTGCAAGTCGAGAACATCCTTGTTTGCTATTTACAAAGTTGGGCAAGACCCCACGCCATATTGATAATAAGCTTGTATGAGTTGTTTGGTAATTCAACTACATAACTCATTTAGTCCCCCGGACCCAGGTGTACATTGAGATTTTTACTATATACTAATGAGCACAATAAATGGTGCAAGAGAAACTTTGAAATGTCTGATCTCATTCTCTTGATATTTGGGGGAATCTATAATGTTAAAAAGGTTTCATTAGGTGTTGTGCATTATGTAAACAAAGTTTAAACAGTCATGATCATTAATTCCACCAATATCAGAAAAACGAAAAATCACTTCTCATATTAACTGAACTCATAGAACACAAAACAAAAACACGACATATGACGTTGGAAATACATTTCCTGGTTTGGGACAGGCACAAACATATGGTGGGGTTAAACCGGTTATTGGGATCTCAACCCTCCCCTAACTGGTAATGCATATACAAACAAGCGATACAAAAATTCTGCACATATTCAATACGATTCCTATGTAAAACGAATTTCCAGTCGTCACCATGATTTGCTTAGCTTTATTATATTTAGTAGTAATTACTCTTTTGAGTTGTCAGAACATGTTACACTTAATGAATAATATGTACTGTCGCAATAATATCATTTGTTGCAGGCCTGTGGGTTTTTTTTTTAATTAAGGCTTCACTGGTATTGTTCTCTCTGCCTATTTGAAGTGTGCATGTTGCAATGGAACCTCAGAATGATATTAACCCTTGTCTAATCCAAACGAATTGCAGATTATTTCTTGGTAATATTGATTAAGAAATCGACAATTGCAAAGAATTTAGAAAAATAAAGTTACATTTTAACATCATTCTTCATAATAGGTTTCATTAACTTCTTGCAAACTGGTTCATTTCAAAAATAGATTAATTACCTTTCCTTTACCATCTAATACACATTCAGGAATATTTCATTACAATAAAATGGCTGTTTGTCTATTTCATGTAAAGTACCGGGAGGTAATTGCTTGTTTTTTTCTTTCAGAAAACTGACAGTGACAACTTCCTTATTATGCCAAGACATGCAATCGGTATGGTCTGCATTGTAAGGATTATTACTGACATTTTGCACTTGTATGTTCGATGTCAAAAGAAAATTATATAAACTTGGTTAGTAACCACGGCGTGCTACTTATTAGTTCAGCGGTATTCGATCATTTCTTATGAACTGCAGAAGACTAGAGAATGCTGATAGAGTGGGCATGAGCAGAGATAAATCTTTGGTCTTGACATTTCTTATTTTGTTTTACCCTGCACTGGTTCTATTTGAGCAGTCAAATTGCATTGACTTGATAAATTGTTGATATATAGGTCACTGATAAAGATATAGTTTTATCTGATACTTGAATGGGTTTTCATAAAGTACTACGTTGACTACAATTATACCTATTTTGTCCCAGTATTGTTAAAAATGCTGTTATAGTTACAACCGGAACCTTTTATCCGTAATGGAAGCGGGAGGTTTGGCGCCGTAAATTCTGATTCAACCCAACATTTCTTTGGAAATTCATGTACCAAGTCAGGGCCATTGCGGTAACCCCAGTTTTTCGGTTGTTGACTGATTTTGTCTGTTTGTTGACTTATGAGTTTTGCCTTTCCCTTTGTAAGATTGCTCGGTGTTCGGTAATTTTGTTATTACCCTTATTTGATGCATGCTTAGCGATGCTTAGAAAATGTAACAGTACGAACGCGAACGTCACAGAGGACAATATAAAAAACGAATGGAACGGCGCTTGTTTCTACTACTTTTATATAACTTGGCAGTTGCCTTTAGCTTTTTCACATTGCAGGATAAACATACTATATGTACATAGTCGGAATATATAACATTTATTTGCATTCGTTGCGAAATAAAACAGAAAAGCTCGTCAAAGTCTCGCCTGTTTCAAAAGCTGTTACAAATAAATCTTATGCTTCTCGACAATGTACTATATTGTCTATTTTATTTTAATCTATATCAGGTATATACAACGGAATCAAGTTCATTTCAATTTCCCATAACAGAAATTAAAAAAAAAAGTCAATAACTGTGAGAAAATGAATTATATTTGACAAATCTTACAATCACAGTACATGACACAAGCACATTATCTTGTCAGTTTCTGGAATAATTGTAATATTTACACGTTATTTGGATGTCAAGTTTGCCACAATTAGTTGCAACACGGATGTATTCCTTCTATAATTATTTCTAGTGTAACAGATGGCGGTATTGACATGATTCTCTATGTTGGAGATCCTACTGTAATTTGAAAGTCCCACAACATCATAGCAGTATATTCCTGACTTCTGGGGTAGAAAACATGACACCATCCATAATCATTCTATATAAAATAAATTTTAAAAGCAACTGCATGAGCAATCAAGAATGTACAATCCAGAGACACATGTACAATCCAGAGACACGTGTACAATACAGAGACACGTGTACAATACAGAGACACATGTACAATCCTGAGACATATGTACCATTGGGCACGAGGCCACAGAACGAAGACAAATAAATCAAAAAACACAACACAGAAAATTATATAAATGAGCATATCATTTAAGCAAATAAGACAATAGGTAATATATTACGATTAAACCCATTTCCTCTGACATAATTTGTGCAATATATATTGCAATGCTAATATAAAGTAGATCGGTTCATTCGAGCTTTACAATAACAATAAAATATATTCGAAGAAGTCATTTAGAATATCTACTTCAGCAATATCTACTGAAACGGACGTATAATTTGAATGAATAGATTGATGCTTTGGTAACATTTTGATTAAGAAAAGCCAATTTGAAACTACCAGCCTCAACAAAAGTAATTAGATAATATTGCATCATTGTCCTGAATGGCTTCCATTAACTTCTTACAAATTGTATAATTTTAAACATAAGGCATTACTTAATTATCCCTTACCATCTTAAATGGATTTCGTAATATTTAATTACATTTAAATTCCTTTACGTTGCAGGTAATTACATTTTTGTTAGCATTCTCTAATATCTATATTACGTCAATCGGCAAATCTCGGGCGTATTCGCCGCTTTTCTTCTAACCTCATATGGAGGTACGGAAACAGCCGAAGTTGTAACGAATTTATATGTGTCATTGTTATCATTCAGTATGTCATATTAGAGCTTTTTGGACAGGGCACGAATGCTATTTTATCTAACTTAACGAAATCATACGAACAGTCAATTGGATAGTTCTGATTAGTATCTAGTCTGTTAGGAATTGTACGCATGATTGATCTTGTCATGTGTTTATTTTAGTGAGCACTCCGCCCTCCGAATAAACGTTAAGATGAAATAAAATTACTTCATCATGAAACATATGGAATGTA
This sequence comes from Gigantidas platifrons, assembly GCA_002080005.1. Taxonomy (NCBI): domain Eukaryota; kingdom Metazoa; phylum Mollusca; class Bivalvia; order Mytilida; family Modiolidae; genus Gigantidas; species Gigantidas platifrons. The sequence continues at coordinate 17,194 of MJUT01019637.1, read as the reverse complement.
TTTTTCAATGGTGGAACACTTTTCATCATACATTCACAGGGTACAATAATTTAGTGCGGACGACACGTGTCTTGAACAACTTTAATCATGTATGTTCAAGAGGTTAGAGTGAAAAATAACTTAAAAGTCTTCAGGACCAGGTAAACCAAAAGGGCTTAAACAGAAACGCCAAAATCGTCTACGGTTACACATGCCTAAGCATTTAAATAGCGACAAAAACAGATAACCATTATGATAGTCTGGCATTGACTGTGAACGGTTGGCTCTTAATAGCAATACCATATACAGAACAATGACATTAAAAATGGCTATTATTCCTGTCATTTTGTTGAATATAACACTAGCTAGAAGTGTTTATTTTGATTATAAAGTCTCTTTCACTACCTATCTTCTAGCTACAGTTTTGTTTTAACTTGTTATTGTTAGCTTTAAACGAATAAATGAATGAACTTCAACTTTAATGGATTTATATGTTTTGAGTGGTAAATGGACTTTTTTTTTCAAAACACTTGTCTACATGGTAATAAATCAGTGAATCAAAGAGGACATTAAGTCTATTATAACGATTACATTGTATGTAATAATTCGATATTTTGGTAGAACATTAGACGTGTATCAAACTATCCTAAGTACGTTTGACACCACAAGTAATTCCCCCTGTAAAACAAGTACAAAAATGTCATACATTATTTTGTCAATACTAATTTGTCATTGTTATTTTCTGGCACCAAATGATCTCGACTATCACGCCAACAACATTGTACGATTTCTGAGGTGAGAAAGTGAATGGTAAGTACAATGGTGGTATTGAAGGGTTGGTACAATGGTTCCAACATTGTCAATATCTGAAGAATTGTATGGTTAGTTCAATTAAGTTCCCTATACAATAGCTGTAGTCTTGATTATTATAGTGAGTGAGTGATTGGCGTTTAACTCGAAATAAGTGATTTGGCAGCTCTATCGTCACAACAACTAGTTACGTTCAATGAAATGATGATGAAGATGTCCAATTTGTACTAGACTGACACTCTTAATTGTATTTTTTTTCTTTTTTATACTGCTAACTCACTGAAACAACAGTCCGTATGTAAACATGTCGCTTCATTCTGACACATTGTCCTGATTCCGATTCAACCAGTCTTTACTCTAACTCCTTAAAGCTGCGCGCTTAGTGGTGAAGCCACAAATACCATTTGCATAAGATTTGGATTGACCCGACACGTGCTCTAGCCCACGATCTACCGCACTAGAGGCGATCATTCTAACAATTGGACCATTAATACAGTTTAGTCGATATGTTAATGGCCGTCGAAACTGATTAAATAAAACGATTGTAACATACATATTCCTCGTTTTCTCTTGATATCTCATTTGCATAATAAGTTATTATAATTAATATACAATGTACGTTGTTTGTCATACTTAATTTATTAGGTGTAAAATTTCTGTAAAAATAATAAATCAAGTATTTCACTGAAAAAAAACCACGTTGAGTAAAAACTAATTGCATTTCAAATGAAGCAATTAAGAAAATGAAAAGCAAATTATACCACTTTGTCAGAAAAAATCAAAATCGTAGAAAGCGGCAAAATCGATACCCTAATACATAAATATTTGATATGTGACAAATATCAGGATTTATTGCTTAATCAATGTTGCCTAATAGTTAAAATAATGGTACTAATAAAACAATAAAAACGTAGATATCAAATTTAGTGCGCACGACGCGTTTCTGGAAGAATACTCTAAAAGTATAAACAGAGTAATCAGGCGATCCAGATACAAACAACAACAAAAATAATGGTTCAGGTTGAAATTTGGACAAGGTGCAGTAAGGGCCGATTTTGGCCCCCACTCAGATCTTTATAATTTTTATTCATATTGTATCCTTATAACCTTATTTTGTCTTAACACAATAATTGGAATGATCCATTGATGTACGTGGCAGCAAACGGGGCCCCAAAAAGGGAGAAGATTTGCCTATTATGGGAATTTTTATTTTTTCGCGTATAGCCCGATTTTGTTCCCTTTCATTATATACAGATATATATGTATCTGCTTCTAGTGATAGTGATTACTAAATCAATATTTACTAAACTTCAAGTGGTGTATATCACATGAATTTTAATTTTCTTTTTATTTCCAAAGTGATAACTAAATATGATAACGAGAGCCTGAGAGACAGTACACAATACATATAAATACATACATTTGAAGATGTTCATGACTGGCTGTATCTGTTAACATTTTTATTCATTCAGTTTTCATTATTTTAATCTGCTTTTTATTCTTTGAAATAAGATCATTGCCAAAAAAATGAACTTAGATATCCATGGATTATACGATACTTCGATTTTAGATAATGAAAAACGTTTTGCCATGGCATTTAGTTTGTAGATTAGTTTTCCAGTTATAAATTAAATATATGTTTTGTTTCTCTGTCATGTCCTTTTGGTGAGAAGCAATATCTTCCATTCCTATTGTTTTTATTTTCCCCAAAAAAATTATGAACTTGTCAACATTCATTTTCTGTATTCATCCGCATCGATCCAAGTTCGCAAATCTGTCGCATCCGTACCGTTACGGGAATTGTTTTAGTGACGTTGTTTACACAAAAATGCTATGAAAAAATGTGCAACTTTTCCATTTTTAAATACGAGCGCAAAGGAGAACCAAATTCATATTTCACTGAAACATTATTAAGTAAAATTCGAAGAAGTACGCAAAATATAAAGTTGGTTCTCAACTGCGCTCAATGTAAACTTCCCGGTCATCTAGCGAAAATGTCGTCAAAATCACGAAGTTTAGTGAGATTGAACGATTTTAACGTTATAAAAAGTACGCTTATCCTTATTTTCAATAAGAAATTAATGCATATGATCAAATATGAATAACTGAAGATTATTTATTCAAACTCAGACGTATCCCAGAGGATGATTTCTTTTCATGTTAAATTGGGGGTTAAAAACGGCCCTTCACTGCACCTTGTCCTTTACATACGATCTTTACAGCTTGGCATGAGAACCCAATTAGAACTTACAATTAGCTTTATCAACTTAATGAATCAAATATAAACAATGTAATAATTATCTAGGACACTCTTCTCTCAAGGAAAACAGAAATGACTAAAATGTCACGTAATATTTTAAATTTGCATGTGGGCAGGGTTTAGGATTATGGCGTTTTGTTTAAAATTACAAGCATTCGGACGACCTAAAATTTCTACAACACTGGGGGTGAGACAAGTAGCTAAGAACGTTGAGGCTAGAATTCTAATTTGTATGAAATAAGAATACAAAACATGCTTTTTCACTTCTTATAATTAGGAGATAACTGTATTGTATTTGAAACTTTCACGGCATCGGTTGGTCGATTTCATGGTCGAAAATATCCGTTTACTGGCTTCGCTAACGTGTCGCCAGTAAACTCAATTTGCCACCATCAAATTTCCAATTGATGCCGTGAAATTTTCAAATACAATACAGATATCTCCTAATTATAAGAAGTAAAAAAGTATGTTTTGTATTCTTATTTCATACAAATTAGAGTGAAGGCAGACATATTTTTAATGTAGATTTCTAGTAGGAAGATATATTTACATAATAAAATCTAAGAAAATGTTAATTGTCAATTTTCATACTGGTATTTTGTTAATTTAGGACTTGTTTTACATCGTAGACAATCAGGTGTTGATTATAATCAAGAGAAATTACTTCTAAATTGCAAACTGCATTATCTAATCACTATGATTCAATGTCAATGTAAGATATATTGCATAATCGAGAAGAAGGGTAAGAAAGAACGACTAAGGTGATCTGGTGCTAAAATGCTAATAAATACCAAATGTATCTTTGAATCGAGTATATGTTCCGATACCAAGATTTTG
>MJUT01019637.1:0-11595 GCA_002080005.1 Gigantidas platifrons | reverse complement strand
CTGTTTGGTTTTAAGTCTTATTTCGTTTGGACATTGGATTGTCTGTCCTTCATCGATTTAAGAATTCTGGTTACCCTTCAGATATCTTCAAACTTGTTTTCATAGTAAATCTCTGATCTCAAACTTTCACTATTATCTTCTTAGTAAAGCTTTTACATCAAAATTTCACTATTATAAACGATATAAGAATATAAAAAGAGATTCCCTGAGATAGGTACACTGGGTACTAGTAAAGGTTTCCTCAACTAAAACATACAAAGCTACTCATCGCGTCTCCGGGTGGCGGATGTGGATAGCCAACACAATTGGCAGTTGTCAGGTCATATTGTGGAAGTCCTAACCATAGACCATAGTGGGGTAACGTGTTTGGAGAGTGCCATGATCCCTACACGTTAAATACATCTTTTATAGATTAAAAAAAACAATATGTGCATTGTAGGCGCTAAAAAGGACCAAATTGTTCGTCCCTACCCTAACTTACCATCCATATTTTTTTCTGTTGACTCACCCCCTCCCTAATTACTATTTAGTTTGTTTTGTATATATATATTTGTGAACTTTTTCTCGTCCTTAATATAGCTGAAATACTGGTCGTTTAACAGTAATCAATTGTTCCTATAATAGTAGACTGATTTATTATAAATGAAGTATTTATTGTCTGCCGGATACTGGTAATTTAATAAATGGAGATTTATTATTGTCAGGATTTATATTTTTACATGCAAAAAAAATATTTTTGCTTCAAAACAAATCATTTTTAATATATTTATCTATCAAAAGCCATGTACATTTTGTAAATGTCTGAATCAAAATGAGAAATATATTTTCAATCCACAGGCTGATTTGTTTTTATTCGAAGCTGGATGTATAATATTTCCCCTTTTGTGTATAAAATGGCCGTTTTAAGTTTATAAACAAGTGTTAATAGTTATTATAAACGGTCTAATATCATAATCAGAAAGACATTTCTGTCAAGCAAATACATGTACATGATTTTACTTTGTAATAAACGTACATTTTTTTCCATGTCTCTCTTTATATAACTATGAGAATTATTACGGGGTTTATGCATTTGAAGATGTTTCTGTTAGATATTATTGGGGTCTATTATCGTATTTGTTTCTGAAACTGGCTTATGTTCAATATTTTTGTTTTTCGTACTTCTCATCTGTAACATATTATATTTAAAAAAAAAACAAAAAAAAACCATGGCAATTATTCATTGTCATCATTAACATAATCATTATTACTATTTTCACTATTTTTCTACGTGTTTTATTGATTTTATGAATTATTAGTATGTTAAGCTGCTTAAGCTGCTCGTCTTATAGTTAGATAAAGGTAAAAGGTAAAATATATTTAGGTTTAAAAATTTCAACATCATACACAAGTGTTTAAAAATTTCTAGTTAATTTAAAAATAAAACATAAAACTGCCATCATTAACTGAAACTTCAATCCACTAATTATAACTGCTGAGAACTTTCTCACCAAGGATAGCCCATGAAAGCCAGTCAGCTTATTTCCAATGGGGTCCTTTATAAGTATCAGCTTAAAGTTCAAGTGGACATTAAAAGATCAACATGAGCGGGTAGAGGGATTACTTAATTTTAAAATAAGTACATTATCTATGAATATATATATATACATTTGTATATATATAATTGTCATTATTATGATATGACACGTCTTTCCCGTTCTTCACTGGTATGTATCAGGTGGCACTTCACTTCTTTTTTAAATCTTTGCAAATTATTGATGGATTTGATCGAATCGAGTAGAGAATTCCAATCATGGATTCCATTGTAGTAAAACGTTGTTGATTCGATGCCTTTAATTTTTGGTGTAACATAATTAATCTGACTTGATCTAGTATTATGAGCATGATGTTCATTAATTTTGATGAAATTATTTTTCAAATAAGGACATGTATCATAATAGATTTTATGAGCATGGTTCAATCGAAGCTGTTTTACTCTGTTTTCAATATTTAAAAATCCTAGACTAGATAATTCAGCTTGCTTTATACTAGTTCTTGGGCCCATGCTTTTAATTAATCTAACTGTTTTGTTTTGTGCCACTTGCAGTTTGTTTTTTAAAGCACGAGTTATACCAGCGTACCAGGAAGACCAAGAATAATCAAAATGACATTGAATAAGTGCCATACTTAAAGTTTTCCGCATTTCGGCAGATAGACAATTTGCCTGTCTATACATAAACCTCAACCGGGAATTAACCTTTTTAATAATAGAGTTAGCTGTTTTTTCGCCAGACAGGTTTTGATCAATGTCAATGCCTAAATATTTAACACTATTTTGTGAATTTATTATATGACCATTACAGTTAATTTGAAATTCAGTTACATTTTTTAATTTTCTCTTTGGACCAAAAAGAATGCATTGTTTTACCAAGGTGGAGAGAAAGTTTGTTGTCAACGAGCCATTCACTACAGGATTCGAGTTCTTGACCAAGTTTTTGAGAGATAAATTCAGGATTTTTATGAGAAAACATAATAGTACTGTCATCTGCGTACAGAAGTAATTTACAGTCTGAGTTAATGCTTATGGACATATCATTGACATAACAAAGGAAAAGTAAAGGACCTAGAATACTTCCCTGTGGAACACCACAGCTAATGTTTGCTGGGTTGGATTCTGCGCCATTAACATTAACCAACTGTTGTCTGCCTGTTAAATACGATTCAAACCATTTTATGTTAGATACTCCCATCGCTTGAAGCTTGTTGCAAAGAATTTGAAACCAGATTGAAGTTCATATAGCAAGTTGTTTTATTTTACTAAATATGATTCTAGCTGTTTATATACTGCTTTTTCTAAAAATTTTGATATAATACACAGTATACTTATTGGTCTATTAATTTCCAACCTCTGTTCTATTGTTTTTCTTAAATAATGGTTTGACCCGTGCTGATTTTAATTGATCGGGAACTATACCACTCGTTATTGATAAATTTACAATGAAATTGATGGACTTTGTTAGTGTTGTAGCCGCATCTTTGACGAACCTTGCTGGAATGTCGTCTAACCCTGTGCTTTTAAATGAATTAAGATGACACAATTCCTTATATATAAATTCCTCGGACACAGGACTTATTTTAAGTTGTAATCTATTGATATTAACTCTACTATAAAACTGTTGGAAAAAAGTAGAGGCTACATGGAATATATTTGGAGATGGAGGCAACTTTTCAACAAGCTTCGATGCCACGGTTGTGAAAAAATTATTGAAAATGTTTGCGATGTCATTTAAATTATGACAATTTTGACCATCCACCTTCAGAACAACACAACCATTGTTCCCATAATTTTTTCGGAGCGTTTTTGTTTTCTTCAATTTTATTTGCGACGTATTCTTCTTTAGCCTTTTTTACATTTCTTTGTACCAAATTTCGCAATTTACGGTAATCCAAATATAAATGTTTACTACCTGTTTTTTATATGATATTAAATATTGATCTCGTTTTCTAATATTATCTAAAATTTCTGAAGTCATCCATGGTTCGGAATTCTGTTTAATTTTTATTTCTTTATATGGAGCTATTGAATTTAAAGTTGATTGAAATAATTTTCGAAAAATTTCCCATGCTTGATTTACGTTTCTGCATAGGTAGAGTTCCGACCAGTCACTTTGTTCATGTTTTTCTATAAAGGCTTCTTGTGTATAATGTTTTAATGATCGTATACGTACAGTACTCTGCTTACCTGTGTGTTCTCTAGTTGTTTTTCTAGCGCAAAAAATGACAAAATGGTCACTAATTCCAACTTCAATGACACCGGATTGGCAAATCTTTTCACTAGTATTACATAAAATATGGTCTATTAATGAACTACTGGATGATGAAATTTGCGTTGGTTTGGAAATTAATTGTTCCAATGCATACATGTTAAGGATATTCGAGTATTTTTTGTATATATCAGAATTTTTGTTTTTCATACAAATATTAAAATCGCCAAGAATTATGATTTCACACTCCGGTCTTATTTTGTTCAGAATAAGGTCAAACAGTTCCAGAAAATAGTTTTGCTTTGGTGGCCTATAGCAAGTTCCTACTATTATAGGTTTGGATTTAGGTAATAACAACTCTATCCATACAGATTCTAGCTCATCGACTGAGATGTCTTGTACTAAAGTAAAAGAGATGTCATCTCTAATATAAGAGCAAACTCCACCGCCATTTCTAGTTCTATCCTTCCTCACAATACTGTAATTTTCAATCCAGATTTCTGCATCGGTAACAGAATCGTCGACCCATGTTTCCGAAATAGATATCACTGCGGCTTTGGTTTTACATGCAATAATTTTTTAATTCTGATATTTTTGGGAGCAGTGACCTAGCATTAAGATGAATAAAATGATCCGAATCTTCAAATGAAGTTTTGGGTTCAAAATTATTTTTTTCAAAAGACTGATGTTGATCTTCTACAACATTTTTATTTTGATTAAAAGGAAGGGATTTGATTGTACATTGATCGCAAATAAAAGAATTGTGTACATCATTTTGCGTTTTTTCTTTAGAAATTTGGTNTTTATGTGGGTTTTCTGGTCGCAAATAGAGCAGTTGATAGATTTACTACTTTTTATGACGCCCTTTGAACATTTACTACACGGATATTTTGGATTCCGTTTAGATGGATTTGGCCCTGGATGTGGATGGATATCACCACTTTGTAAGAGAAAGAATAGAAAAAGAGACCCGTTAGAGGTTTTGGAAAAAGTGTGCTGACCAGATTTGACAAAAAAAAATTTCATTCGTGCATGACGAGTTCCATGATCAAAATGAACTTCGACTGTCAAAAATATTTTTATATCACTGATTAAAACCTTTCCAAAATCACTTTTTTGGAAAGAATTTAGACCAGAAAAGTCAAAATAATGATTTCTACATATTAAATTTGTAGGGGGCATTGACAATTTGTAATAGTTGTTGATATAACCAGCAATAAAAACATAAAATGCGGAGACCAAAAACACACCTCGTCCACCCGTCATGCTGACCTTGACCTTGATAGTCTTGTTGAAATGTGGTTACATTGTTTTTGAAGGTCATACAACTACTTTTATGTGGTATATATGTAATTACCATTCTATCTAGAATAATAAACTCACTGAATAAACATACACATTACTAATCACAGTTGTGTAGAACAACTGCGTTCTTAGTGGGGTTCGTGTTGCTCAGTTTACTGTGTAGTATTTTGTTTGTCTTTTTGTGCCTTTTCTTTTGGAGATATAGATTCTCCTTCAGTTGCCCGTGGGTTACGATATTTCTCCACTCAAGAGAGTTAAAATTTTAAATTTAACTCTCGAGAGTGGAGAAATATCGTAACCCCCATGGGCAACTGAAGGAGAATTTGTTTCTCCCATTTTTTAACACGAACTTTATTTCAAAATTTAAAATTAATGCGGGGAAAGGCACGAGACATTTTAATCCTCTAGAAGATTACAGATTTTTCCACCATTGGTTCAGCGGGGTTAAAACGCCGTAATAATGGGAGAAATTGTATTATGTCCTTCTGCGAATTACGGCTTCAAATCACAACTTTTGGTAACTTCAAACTTCATGTAATTTTGAAGACATACAGATCATCACGTGGAATGCTTACATACAAAAATTTATATACACGTTTACATATACAGTATATAGACATAGATCTTTTCTTACATTTCCATACATATTTACAATGCATTGTATTCCAGAAGAACCTTGTATTACCCATGCTGAAAAAGACTACAATTACATCATGTATATTACTTGGATATTATATTGTCGTCTTTCAATTTGACAATAATTACAGGACACATCGACTTTAATTTGTAATCAATTGGAATGAAACATGGGAAAATCCCGGATGAATTGCAATCAAAGCAGAAATAACGATGACATGCACTAATAAAGGCCATATCGCTGCTTTGGTCATGTAAACGTAACTTCAATTTCCACAACCACGCCCACGGTATGATTAATCGTGCTCGCATTGAGTGTGGTATATTGTGGGTTCGAGCCCCGGTTAGGTTAGACTAAAGACTATGCAATTGGTATTTACAATTTCTCCTCAAACACTAAGTATTTTAAAGGGGGTAACGCCGAAGACTTGTTGTCTGGAAATCAGGATAATATGTCAGAGTAGGTGAAATGTCTACCCGTGAACTGTTGTTTCAGTGAGCTAGCACTATAAAAATCCAACTAGACGTGTTGGTCTACTACAAAGCGAACATCATCATCATTTTCAAGGAAACTTATATTGTTCTCACCATGATATAGCTAAATAAATTGTTCACTTGGCGTTAAACAACAATCAATCACTCAATGTAATGGTTAGTGTGCAAGCCTCGGCTGGTAAAATACCAGTGCGCGAACACAATACAAATAATAAAGCATTGATATAGAGAAGAACAAAATATGGGATAACTCTGACAGAAAACATGCGTTTTTTAAATTGTTTACAATGCATACACCCTGCACGTTTTTTTTATGTATTAAAATCATCAAAAGGTTAATTATTGACCGCCTTTTGAACTACTAGCTGTTTTTATTTGACCTTTTCTGTAATATATTTATGCTGATTATTTATTGTATATAAATCTATAACGTGTATTCAAATTTGCAAATCAAACTTTATTTGTATCGAACATGTTTCATAACATACAATTATCATGATCAAACGTTTGATATCAGACATTATGTGACAGTAATTGTAAAATTGAACTAGAAATGCATTTTATTTGGGTTTTCCAGATTCTCAAATGGGGACAAGTCTAATTATACCTTTTAGTCTGTATTTTTCTTAAGCAAGTGCAGCGCACAGATAATTTACTATGATGCATCCTGCATATAAATGAAACTTAATTTAATTTCAATAGTTAAATGAAAAGTTAATTCCTCGGTGGAGAATCCTAGCGACTAAATGTCAAGTCCAATTAATCTGCACTTCCTACAATAAAACACTTTCCAATACATCACCGTCTCAAAAAAAAGAAGAAAAAAAAGACGTAATATATTTGAATACTACATTACTTCCGGAAATTAATTGCAGGTTTGGTTTATCTCTTCTTATATACAGTATATATATTGTTTTTCGGAAATGCACAATTTAGATATATTTGTAATCAAAGAAGAACATTTGTATACCAGTAGTTTTACGAATTACATTTTCTAAATTAACTACAATTTATTACAATGCGAACATTCAACTACGCATTTCAATTAGAAAACGGAATTAAAAACAATGTAAAAAAAGCTTGAAGATACAAAAGGGGTAATCAGAAGCTGTAAATCGAAGACGGACAGGCAACACAATAACGAACAAAAAAGAACAAAAGGACAAACAGTGATCTACGTATATGTAAGAACATGATAATCCCTGTCTTCATGAATAAGTACGAGCGAAGGCGAGTACTTATCATGAAGACAGGGATTATCATGTTCTTACAAACTTAGAACATTGTAAAGTAATCGAGACAATAGAATTTTGCCTTGGGGAACAATGGGGAAAATCCATGGTCTTAATGATTAAGTAAGGCAAAATTCTATTGTCGAGAGTACTTTACTATGTTCTAAAAAAACACTACACAGAAAACTAAAGTTTACGTAACCAGGATTTGTCAATGGATTAGGGGATAGGGGTCGATATACTCGCGATGCGAGATTGTATTGCAGCATATTGTAAAATTGAAAGACATTGAAAGACCGAGTTCAACCAAACCCCTGATTTTAGTTATCATAGTTCAAACAAGATCTTGACTTTTATAGTCATTCTTGCTTTTCGATGAATCATAGTCCCCCTCCCTGCCTATATGTGAGACCGGACACCATGCGATATTTCACACAAGGAATAAAAGATATTACAGCATTCGAATTTACATTTGTTTTCTTGTCGGTTTACAAGTGTGACTAATAAACCGATTAAATCGACAAACCAGATGTAATAGAATTCGCACTTATTAAACAACATTATTAAGAAAATATTGGTGAACCGTGCTAATTTGGGTCACAGGGTACTGTAAGGTCCTGAATGATTACCTGAAGGATTATTCTAAACTGTGACACGTGGACGACCTGTGGACTCCTGTTGGGCAACTGTGAACGGGGTTGCAATGACAAAAAATCTTTCAAATTTAATTGAAAGAGGCCGGTGTTTACAAGAATTTACCCATTGGGCACCTCAAACGCTGGAATTTCGGAATTTCCCATATGTGTTTCAGTGGGGTGAAAAAGGATGTTATAAGTTGCTGAAATCCATCGATTAATGTAAAATACACATTTTTTTCACTTCTTGTAATCTATGGAAAATATAATTGTTCCCACGTTGTAATTATTGAATGACTGCTGCATTTATATAATTCGATCCGATTTCTGGAAATGTTTCTACTAAGTAAGAATAAAATGATTACAGCGTTACCCCCGCATAAAGTATCCATTTATTTCTAGCGAGTACATAAAGGTATTAATTCACTATAGATTTTGAGAAACTGGAATATCATTGCCCTATAATGCACATTGTTCAAATTGAATTTCATATAAACATGGCTTAAGTAGCAATTACGATGAGGATAAGCGCTAGTGGTAAAAATAGTGATGTAAGCGTAATTAAAAATAAAAATTGATGTAAGTGTTAGGGGAAGCAATAGTAGATGTGCTAGCGGAAATAAGAGTGTGTGGGCGGATAAGGGGAGACAATAGTGTACTGTGCGCGTTTTAGAGGAAACAATATAATGTGTGGGTGTGTAGTAGCCCTGCTACCTGGGACCGGAAATACCTCGACAAATACGTTGGCGGCTTCCAGCCAGCGCTCTAACCTTCTGAGCCAAAGAAGTACTTCCCTGGCTCAGTGGATTAAGGCTGGCTTTATATCTTCGCCACTTCCGGTCCCACAACAGGTGTGTTAGTGGACACAACGGTGGATATAAGTGATAGCGGAAATAGTAGTGTGTGGGCGTGCAACTAGAAACGATATTAGATGTGAGTGTTAGATGAGATAATAGTGTGTGGATGTATAACGGGGATAATTGTGGATGGAAATGGAAATAATAGCGGATATAAATATTAGCGGTTAAGATATAGTGTGTGATTGTGTAAGGGGAAATAATTGTCAATGCTACTGTGAACCTCACCAGTATACCACATATATGGGTTTACCATATATATCACCAAATAAAACTATGAATCCCGGACGCAGTTTGTAATTCTTCAACCCAGAACACCCCTTCTCAAAACACATTGTTCCGATTCCGAGCCAATCAGAGTTTGCTTTATCTCCTTCATACTGCATGCATTGCGGAAAAGCAGAAAATAGCAACTCTATCGACCGGGGTTAGAACTCACGATATACAGCATTCGAAGCGAGTACGTAAATCATTTCACTACCGAAGCGGCTTCAATGATTAATGTCGTACGTTTAATATCAAAACGGGTCATTGAAAAATAATGAGAACCAAGTATACAGTTTGTGGATTGAATAATTGGTTCAAATACGGCCATTATTTCTCAACCGGAAGGAGGTATATTGACTCCACTGTAAGCGAAATTATACATGTAAAATGTTAGTCGTTTTACCTGCTGTAAGCTTTAAAGGGGCATTAGCTACGATTTTGACCCAAAAAATTATATGCTTTGGAAATTGGTAAATAGCTTTAAAATGATGAAATAAAGGTAAATATTTCACATTAAACAGCTTATCGAACCACTTTCCGCCTTTTGAGAACAAAAATTACCATCGATTATTTATTTGCTTGCAAGCAAATAATTTGACCTTGCTTTTTCCGTATGCAATATTATTGACCTTACTAGTGACAGGTAAAAACGAATAATTTGTATTTTGTCGCTTATTAACTGCCAACTTGCATGGTTCTTTGTCCGTAATTAACACCGACTAAAAGCAGTTTCACAAAAAAATAAGAAATAAGTGCATTGTTGTACTGATTTAATGACTATTCGACAAACTCCGTAAACAATGTCGATAATTTATAAGATGGTGTCCATTTCTTGATCGATCTCAAAACACGATCAGTTGCATGTTTTTTTTCCCCCGATGCGCGTATATTTCATAACATTATAAGTTACAGAAACACGTTTTATTAAGGCATCAATCATATCTGATAGTTTTTATGGGTAACAAAAATTTACGATTTGGCAGATAATGCCCCTTTAAATAATAAATAACAAATACTGGTATCATTTATTAAAGCTTGTAAACGGATGAAGATTATTTCAGAAAGGCCTAGTGCGCACTAAATTTGATATCTACGTTTTTATTAAGGTGTGGAATTGACACTAAAATTAATTAACACTTCCGGTTAGAATTCAGGCAATGATATGAAACTAGGAAAAATGCCTTTAAGTGATAACACCATGTCTACCCAAAAAGTTTATAATATATTGATATAGTACTGAAATAAAAACGTAGATATCAAATTTAGTGCGCTCGACGCGTTTCTGGAATAACATTAATACTCATTGGGTACACTCAAAATCGAAAAATTGGAAAACCAAATAGTTTTAAAAGTTTTGAGAGCATTAAAACGAAAGGGCATTAACATGATAACCAAACTATTTTTAATAGTCAAATGAAAAAAATAATTGTCATTATTATCTGGTTGTCTTTGGTTGATCTCAATTTTGTTCCTTCGTTTTATTGGCTTGTGGTAAAGTCGTTATTATCTTTATCATCATTATCTGGTTGTCTTTGGTTGATCTCAATTTTTTCCTTCGTTTTTTTGGCTTGTGGTAAAGTCGTTATTATCTTTAATACCTTTGTGTGCTTCAATAATTACATTATATATAGTATAATTAAAACTGTCTGCAATTATATTACCATGACATTTCTTCATTTATCTAGTCCTGTCAGTAATAACATTGTAGGTTTGGTCATAATCATGTGGAGGAGATAACATTTTTGCACATTAAATAATTTCAAAAGTACAGCTGTGCTCCAAATATAATATAGGTCGTTGTTCTTCTGGTATTGAGCTATTATGTGACGCAGCAAGAATAAAACTTGTCGGAACGTCAAGTTCTAATTGATGCATTTCCAAATTGCATTTTGTTATTACATTTTCTTCTCATTTCACAATTATGCAATCTTATGGAATGCACAACCACAAAGAAATATTCCATTTGACGTTGTCGCATTGTGAACAAATTAATTATCATATTACAAATAAAAGTTAGAGAATACCGAAGGGGCAATCAAAAAGGACAATCCAGAGAAACTGGCAACATAGGGCACGCAAGACGAAGAAAAACACAACATAAACACAACGCAATATGTATTGAAAACCACTATATGCAAACAAGCAGAAATAATGTAAATAAGCCCTCCTAAAAATAATCGACCATCAAAACACATGGAGGGACATATTTTAGTGTTTACCTGATATACACTAGGAAGAATACGAAATCATTAACTCAACATAGATATATTTTTCATCAAAGTTTAGCTTCATCCCCATTAAAACATTTTTGGGATTTATAACTACCTGTACCATCAGTGCCTATCACCACTAACGTTGTCAGTTCGATTCCCACTCAGGCGAAGTGTACTCGATACAACATTATATGATAAAGTTTGTCAGTGAC
>MJUT01019636.1:22885-38738 GCA_002080005.1 Gigantidas platifrons | reverse complement strand
TATTCTAGTGTAGGTCTTATCATTGTGGTGTATGTATGTTTTTTGACTTTATGTGTGCAGCCGTGTAGGTTTCGTCTGATGTATCCTAGTGTTTTGTTTGCCTTGTTTGTAATGTTGTTAATGTGTGTTTTCCATGCAAGATCTTCACTAATGGTAACACCTAAGTATTTACTGTGTGGTACTGATTCTAATGTTTGGTTATGGATGGTGTAATTTTTATCAATGGTGTTTCTTTTGGTGCCTGCTCTAATTACAAAACATTTGTCTGCGTTAAATTTCATCTGCCATGTTTGTTCCCATGTTTGTAATGTGTCCAGGTCTTTTTGCAGTTTGTGTGTGTCTGATTCAGTGTGAATTTCTCGGTAGAGTAGGCAGTCGTCTGCAAATAACTTTACATTAGATTTGATGTTGTCTGGCAGGTCATTGATATCGATTAAAAATAACAATGGACCTAACACGGTGCCCTGTGGAACCCCCGAGTCAACAGTGGCAGTGGACGATTTTTCCCCTTCGAGTAGAACTAGCTGTTGCCTATCATGTAAGAATGAGCCTATCCAGTTTAGTGTATTGTCCCTGATGCCATAGTGTTCTAGTTTGTGTAGAAGTCTGGTGTGAGGCACTTTGTCGAAGGCTTTCGAAAAGTCAAGTAGGACAATATCGACCTACTTTGATTTATTAAACAGATAAGAATTTTATTACATTCGTATTAAACCTTTTATCTAATTATAAATACTTTTTTTTAGGTTTTGGTGTTAGGGTTAGGTCTTGGTGTTAGGGTTAGGGTTAGAAGTAGGTGTTGCTGTTAGGGTTAGGGTTATTGCTACGAGGTGGTTATGCAATCGGCTCCCCATCTAATGATTATAAACTATCGCTACATACTACTGTTATTTATGACTGTTTTAGAGGACTCCATATATGTGGTCAAAATAATGCAAACGAACGAATTTTGAGAAAAATTTTAAGGAAGTTTATATTGCCAAACGGAGTTTAATAAACAAGCTATAACTACCTTATACTATAATTATATATCTGATTGCTTTCGATAGACACAAGGCCGCTGACGATTCTTATTCAAACACATCTTCCTGAAGCAAGGATCCCGTATCCACGTAAGATTCTTATCCTAACACACCTTCTTGAATCAAGGGTCCCGTATCCACGCAAAGTGTCCATATTACTGTTGTAATCAAGCTTTAGCAAATTCGAGGTCAATGGAATTCATTTTTCTTTTTGCCATTTCTACTAGCTTTATTTGGTATCGTCTAGAAGCAGATTTAAACCTTTTATTTGAATGGTCAAGACGATGCAACGTGGCAGGTCGGTTATTTTCTCCGAGTACTCCGGTTTCCTCCACCAATAAAACTGATATAGCTGAAATATTTTTGAAGTGGTGTTAAACACCATGAACCTGTACCTGAATTGTGAAGACAACTTTGAAGATACCAAAATAAAGGGGTAATAAGAATCCGTAAATCGTGGAATAACAATGTCCAAAATGAAAAGGACAAGAGGACAAACAATTCTAATGATCTACACAATACTTGTAGACAGAAAACTAAAGATTGAGCAGTACGGCCTCCACTAGACATCAGGTAATGCCTAATAAAATATACAGTAGAGCTACATACGAATGGCATGGGTTTACAAATACAGCCGATTGTCAGCCAAAAATATTACTCAGAAGTGATTTATTATCGTAATTTGTTGTGATTGTACATTTTTAAAGAAGTATAAAGTTAAAGAGTACAAGAACAAACATTTACCTTTTTGTAAAAGTATGGGAGAAATTATTTATGTTATTATGCCAAGGGTACACTATCTGAAAACGCTTAATTTGTTGATCATGACATGTGACAATTGCTACGTGACGACGCTTCAACCAGTTGATCCGACCGAATTGCAATTTTTTTATCCCAATGTTGGATGTGCAATCCTAACTTGGCCCTGTATAAAATTGGTACAGTGCACATGCTGTATGATTGAATACATGATAATTTAGTGGGTTATTTTCCATTGATATTTATCTTTTGTCCATCTGATTCATTAGCGAGGTTATGATGTTTAATGCCACTTTCAACAATATTTCAGTTATATAGTGGCGGTCAGCTTTATTGGTGGAGGAAGTCGGATTATCCGGAGGAAACCATCGACCTGCCGCAAGTTACAAATTTTATCACATAATGTTGTATCGACTACAACTTTAGTGCTGATAGGTACTGATTACACAGGTAGTTGTAAATCTAACTGCCACACGATCACGACCACGACGGCATTCAAATACATTAGCATATCCTTAGATTGTATCATGACTGTGTAAAAAAACAGACAATATACATACATTGTCTGAAAATAAATATAAAATTGATTTGTACGCGCTTTCGAAACGAGAAGAAAAGCGAGCGTTTGTGGAGATTTTCTGGCCTGTTTCGCATATCAAAATGTTTGAAAACAACTACCAAATTGTCTGGAAAAAAATCAGAAACAAGCGTCGTTATAATGGTTTTAAATTGTACGTGTCCTCTACAACGTCCGCGCATATATATACTGTTACAGTTGTTTTATTTTCGCTTTACATGAATCAGGTACCAGAAAAAAATACTATACTTTGTATCGTGGTCAATGACCATATATAAATATATCCAGTTAATTCAATTTGACGGCTCAAATAGAACCAGTGAAAGATAAAATTAAATATTTCTTTTATAAAAGAATAAATTACCCATATAATTGTTACATACATGTATTGTATAAATCTGTGAATTTTAAGATTTTCGTAATTCATCGAACTTTTGAAATCACTTTTTTCAAAAAATCAAAAAAATCAAGGGACCTTTAAACTACCCTACTTCAAAATAAATTTAATACACGATTTTACAGTCCTTTCAAGTTGTTTTTTCCGCAGATACTTATATAGAATAAGGATGAAACAAGCTGATCCATCCACGATAATAGGAAATATCCTATCATACATTCAATGTTGGGTTTTTACTCAATATATTGACATTGAAATATGAAATTTAAAGGTAATCGTACGTTTTATTCTGTATTTAGAAAATTATCAACTTCCTTTCATGTGTGTGAAGGAAATCCACACGAATTTGTCCCGAATCGTGGGTCGTGAAATAAAACAGGAAATATAAAATATTCTTAACAGAGGTAAATATATATATATACATTAATTAACGTAAACTCCCAGATAGCATTCATGTGTTGGGCCAACGTTGGCTTTCCGTTAGCAACATTGTTGGTTCAACGTTGGCAAATGACGTTGGCCCAATGAAATTTTGCACATCTGCCCTTGGTTGGCCCACAAGTTGGGCCTCCGTTGGCCCAATGATTTCTGCCAACAATTTTACAATTTGCTAACAAGGTGCCAACAATTGTTTGGAGGAAAATATGGTGGGCCAACGATGGCCCATCCATGACCCAATAATGAACTAACGGTATCAAACCATCAGCTTACCAGCATGTGGTTTAACTAAGGAAATACAGACAGTCTACAACAGTTTCACATTTGAGTTTCAACTGCATACTGAATTAACATCCATAAAAGTGTTGAAGAAAAACAAGCTATATATAGTCATGCCCGTAATAATATCTCATATCCATGTGTCCCATATGTTGTTTAAATTTCAGAATAAGAACCTTCATTCTACATTCCTAAAATTACCATTGTAATTGTTGGAACAATACGACTAGTAACTTTAGCTGAACACGACAAGATTATTAATCAAAAGCACCTCATGTTACTCCTAATGTTCACTATTATTTTTGTAATTCTAGATTTTTACTGGTATCAAACCAATGAAATACCTAAATAGTTGAGATAAGTGTCAGTCACTTTAAGGAAAAGTTGTTTTTCTGCCAACAATTTATGACATTTTATAAGTATGTGAAAAAGGAAATTCAACAACAACAGTCAATTAAGCATTATGTTTACTCAATAATTACTTAGATATAAAAAAAAATATCAAATTTTTGATCATTTGGAATTATAGCAATTATTCTCATGTTCATGTTCACTTTCATTGTCATTGTCATTTCCATTTTCAATTGCATTGTCTTGCTTTTTCTTCTTTTCAAGTTCCCGTTTCTTCCTCCCCTCTTCACGGTACTTTGCGAAGCATAGCCAGTCTTTTATCACTCCATCTATCTCACTATCACTGGTATTGGCAGTGAGCCTGTTTCTTCCGGTGCATTTCATTTGCGCGAATTAGCATTCCAATTGAACCGAAAAAATCCTTCATTTGCGCTGCAAAACACCTTTCATTTGCGCAGATTTTCTACCTGAGATTTACCTGTTGCAATCCTTCAATTGCGCAGATTACCTGTATTTTTTTAATAAGAATTATGGTATTTTTGGTAATATTTATATAATATATATAGGTTTTCCTTCAGTTGCCTGTGGGTTACGATATTTCTCCACGCGAGAGAGTTAAATTAGAATTTTTAATTTAACTCTCGAGAGTGGAGAAATATCGTAACCCACATGGGCAACTGAAGGAGAATTTGTTTCTCCCATTATTTAACACGAACTTTATTTCAAAAACCGTCAAACGAGTCAAACGAGTCAAATGCGGGGAAATGCACAAGACATTTTAATCCTCTAGAGGATTACAGATTTTTTCACCACTGGTTCAGCGGGGTCAAAACGACATCATAATGGGAGAAATTATAATAATAGCTCTTCCGTAAACTAGAAATTTTTAAATAATGATTATGGTATTTTTAGTAATATTTATATAATATATATTATAATAATACCTCTTCCGTCAGCCAGAAATTAGTTAATTGATAAGTAATTTATGTAACCCTGTCCACCGCAGAGAGGTGGAAGTAGGATTTTGGGCAGGATATATAAGCACTAGTTTAATACAAATAAAAGCATCATAAAATCCACAGCGATATAAAAGGCATAAAATACAGTTCAGTCATAAAATCCACAGTGATATAAAAAGCATAAAATACAGTTCAGTCATAAAATCCACAGCGATATAAAACATAAAATACAGCTCAGTCATAAAATCCACAGCGATATAAAAAGCATAAAATACAGTTCGATCATAAAATCCAAGAAGCGGATAAGTAGCTATCTATTTATCACTCGCAGCCGTAGTCTAATATCACAAACTCTTCTATTGGTATATCTACTTTATATCTATAACAATGTTCATATATGACCGTTTGCTATGATGTTTAATGTTTTTATGCACGAGCGGATAAATATTATCACTCACGGTCTAAACTATACTAGACACTGTTCTAAGCTTATTAGTTCCACTTAATCATATAAAACGAACTTATATGGATGCATAGTTGAAATTTCAGCTGTCAAGAGCGTGTACAAAAAATGTATATTGAAATTATAATTGAACAACTGTGTTTTTTTGTAATCATTCCTAAAATAGAAAAAAGTTACTAAATACTTCAAACTGTTATATAATGCCTTAACCTTTTTGCGCATGTGTGATGAATGAAGAGGACGAGTGTTAGAGAGAGAAAGATTTTGTTTTTTACACATACATACACCTTTTACCTATTAACTATTGTACCCATTTTATTATATTGAATTAATCATGAACTGTACATATTTATTTGCATCGTTGTTCACCTGTTTATTGACAGTTTTAAGCATTTGAGTTGTTTTAGAACTCCCGCAAAAGCCGGCCATTTTTTCTCGACCTCATCTGATAGAGCTATACTTTTTCTTTGGATTGGTACATGTAATTTTACTTTTAAGTCCACAAAAATTGGATATATTCACCTAAAGTACAACACAAACAATTACCGGCCAAGAGTTGACACCATAGTAGAGCGACTTCAAAATTTGAAACGTCAGATAGAGAGACCAAGTATAGACGGTCAAGGGTTATACTCCTGGAATGTCCGCCTTTCTCCATAATACAACATAGCAAAACATTAGGACGTCTAACTTCAAACACGTTTCATAAGCAAATTGTAAAGTTAGAAGATCAAATCACTTATTTCAATGAACAAATCCAAGCTATAAACCTTACGGCTGCTTCAAACATCACAGGAAGATATATATACAAGTCTTCATATATGTCTCCAAATTTTACCAAGTATATAATTACATCTACAAAAGGCAGCAAAAACCGTCCAGGGTAAAAGGTGGCATATTACATCAACTACTCCCTATTGTGTGACGGACTCCATCATAGTGGCCTTGTCTCAAAATTGTGGCTTAGGCGAATATGTGCAAAGGTCATACAGGCTTCTGAATCAATTCACCATCTATTGAAATAAAATAACGTACATTTAGCAAGGTTAAAGCTTGCTGAATAATTCAGCTTGTCATATAATCTCAGTTAGTCAGTCAACGAACACTTTGCAAGGTCGTAGCTAGCTGAGTGGTTCAGTCACAATTTCAAAAGTGCAAATTCACGGGCAATCTCCAACCAATCGACGGGTAAGGTCATAGCTTGCCAGTTGCTATAAATGCCTAATTATACTATACTAAATCATAATTACTTTAGTTAACCTAGCAAAGCTATGGATCTTACTACAACTTTTCAGAAAACAGTCTCCACTGGAAACTTTCACATGGCCACCCGTAGTAGTGCCAGAACATATAATCTGAATAAATCTAAAGCTAAAGACAAGAAATTAAATTCATGTGAAAAGGAACATTTAAAATTTGAAATGAAACCAGGTAAATACTTGTCATTGCATTTAGCACCTATGGATACGAGCTTGCTAAAATGGAAATATACAAAATCATAGAAACTCCAGAGTTTAACGATACTCTGTACATACAATATTCGTGCCCAATACGGTTTGGATCTGACATTACAGTAGATACGTGCATGAAAGTATACAATAGGAAACAAAATGGGTCCCCTGGAAGTCATCTCAAGTATACAATGAACTTTTACCATACTACAAATACAATGACTATCAATGCAGGGCGAGTACATATCTTTATAAACGAAATATTTGAACAGTTATGCAAGGCTATTCAGGACAAGTGTTCCACACTCAACATCATGAACACCACCCAAGCCACACAAATATCATCTCTACAAACATCAAGCTCTACAGTGATACAACAAAGCATTGACAATACAAACAAACAACAAGCAACCACAACCATCAGTTCACCGCAGAACTGCCATGTGTCTAGATCCTGTAGGGCAGTTTCAGATACGTCATTAGTAACTACCAAGCCTCAATCTATCCAATAATATCATGCACATGTGATATGTACAAGTTGTAATTCCATATTACTTCATCAGATAGGTTTTGAGTTAGCATGGTATATTACTACTGAACTGTATGACTTAATAGAGGCAAATTCACCATTATATGCGCTTAAATTCGTGCCAAATATAATTCAGTGACAAAGAAATCACCATATTAACATTTATCTATTTGCAAATGTCCAGTTTTTAATGGGATTCGTGTTGTTCAATCTTTAGTTTTCTGTGTAATGGTTTGTTGGTTGTTGTTTGTACTGTTTTGCCTATTGTATTGTCTGTCCTTCAATTTACGGCTTCTGATTACCTTTTCAGATACTGACAGAATGTCGGAGTATATGTCTCTCCGTTGATATTCTAGACCTTGTGGTTCCTATCATATAAGGATTTCCTAGATAAAGGGTTGCTGTAATCAAAACAGCTGCTGAACCAAGAGTTCATTGTGCATGTAGTTATTAAGTTGAAGTCATCACTTCGATAGTTATACGGTCACCATCATACCTTTGTTAACCATAACATAATATTTGTGTCGAAAATGATCATGCATATGTTCCGTTGTTCGTAATCAACATTCCTCATTCGTGACTTATCACCGGACTTGTAACAAAAGTAACACGGTGGGTACCGCTAGTTCAGCAGGAACAGCTTACCCATCCTGAATACCTGGGTTCATCCCCGTTATTAGTGGGATGTGTGATCTTCAATCGTTAGTTTTCTATGTAGTGGTGTATGGAGTATTGATACAGTATCTTAACATTACTGGATACCTGGGTTTATCTCTGTTATTAGTGGGATGTGTGATCTTCAGTCGTTAGTTTTCTATGTAGTGGTGTATGGAGTATTGATACAGTATCTTAACATTATTGGATACCTGGGTTCATCCCCGTTATTAGTGGGATGTGTGATCTTCAGTCGTTAGTTTTCTATGTAGTGGTATATGGAGTATTGTTATCTTAGTTTACTTTCTTTTTTGCGATTGTATTCTCAGGTCTGCGAATTACGTCTTTTCATTACCCCTTTTTTATCTAAAACTTTTCTCGTTAGACTGCTAAAACCTATCTAATCTACTAATAGTGTGTTGTTTGTTTATCTCATATCTAAGTTAATTGACAATTAATCACATAATTATTTAATTATATTACAGGATTAATAGCCTACTATGATGTTACAGACCAATCAAGTGTTTATCATATGTATAATTCTGTTGTGTTTTGCTGTATTGAGTGTGTCCATGAAGCATAATGATCATCAGTGTACAGAAGTAGTGTCACGGTAGGTAACATATATATATATATCAGGGGCGGATTCAGGGGGGACTTTATGCAGGTCTGTGGTTTTCTCCGGGTACTCCGGTTTCCTCCACCAATAATGCTGACCCCACGATATGATTGAACTATTGTTGAAAGTGGCGTTAAACACCATTAATCAAACCAAACTAAACCGATAGGATCATTCATGGTATAATATATAAATAAAGGGTTGAAGATACCAGGAGGTTGGTGAGAATCCGTAAATCAAAGGAGAGACAATACACAATACGATGTCCAAAAGAAACAAGATCAGCAATGATTTACCAAGTCACTACACAAAAAACTAGATATTGAGCACTGCTGTTGTGTGAATCCCATACAAACGCGGGAGGTTCAGGAAAGGCAGGCAGTTCCTTCTTCACCATTGGCACCTGTCGTGTTACTGTTGTGGAGCCCGGTGATAAGTCATTAATGTGGAAATGACGGGATTGTGACTAGGAACCCCTGGTGCAGCAGCTTGCGTGTTACCAGCAACCCTCTATCCAGGAAATAGTAATAGGTTATGGATTGTTTGTAACTTATCTAGACATATAATGTTTTATTAGGCGGCAAACACTTGTGGTCTAGTAGAAAGGAATGTGTGTGTTGGTGTTATATAACCCGAGCAATACGATGACTGCTTAAACAACAACAATCGGCATATGTGAGATGTATCAATGTTCGTGCAGGTTACGGTGCGTAATCGGACTTGTTGCCATCCGATTATTATTGTTCAAAGCTCTGTTTGTATTCCATGTTACGCGTTCTAGATCTTATTTTAGTTTGTGCATTTATAATGACATTCATATTGGCTTTGAGCATACCTGATGAATGTTATTCCAGAAACAAGTCGAACGCACTAAATTTGATAACTGCATTTTTATTGTATGTATAGATAGAGATATAGAACGCAAAGTACACAAGAGTTTTGACATAACCCAGAATAAATATAGGTTACGTGTACGCCTACCGGTAACACAGTATTTACATCGTTGCTAACAATGGTTGTTTCTTCCTGTTTTACTTGTAATTCTAACATGACGTCCTTCTCTCGCTTTGTAAACAAACGAGCGATTTATTGATTGGGTATAATTTCATTAGCACATTCGCCGGTGCATGTGACTTACTTTCCCGTCGTAAATGCACATGTTGATGAATTATCGTCTGCTCGAATTGGGCAGCCTAAATTGTGTGCGACATTGTCCGCAAACGTAAATATAAATTACAGTCTTCCAATCGAAGTATATTACAGTATTTGTACTCTTAGACATATCAGAATCGAGATAATTCATGGAAGCCAGAATCTGTTTTGAGTTTTAACATGGGTTGGCGGATATTAGTAAATGTTATCCCGCGCCAGAATGTGTTTTGAGTTTTAACATGGGTTGGCGGATATTAGTAAATTTTATCCCGCGCCTTTGGCTCGGGATAAAATACTAATATCCGCCAACCCATGTTAAAACTCATAACACATTCTGGCTTCCATGATTTATTTCTTAAATAAAATTTGCAGTCGTATTAATGGTGTCGCATTATTATGTAAAGTATGAAGATGGCAAAGTGGTAATTATAAGTTGTATTTGGAAGAGGGACAGACAATATAATGATCAAAAGAAGTAGGACAAATGAAATGGTAAACACAATATTACACAGAAAACTAAAGATTGAGCAACATGAAACCCGCTAAAAAAACTGGGATGATCTCATTTACTCAGATGAAGACAAAGCTTGTTCTTAGTATATTTGAAAATAAGCTTTTTCTTCCGAAAACCAAAATATATCAATCAATAAAGTAAACATACACACCATGTTGGTGTAAACATACAATCACATCACATATGTAAAATAAAAAACTATATCATTTGCACAATGTTTTTTACAGGCATTTGAGGAATGTTTCCACAACTTTCAATAATACACAATATCTGAAGAAGGGAAGTGGGTAAGTTTAAAATGACTTGAGCATTAATTCAGTGGAATACACTACATGTATATCCTCTTCATTCATGTGGATTGGTAAATTTATGTCCATAAGACCTTCCCAGATATCTAAATGATTTTTTTGTAAGCTTGTTCCTGTCTTGAATATAGGAAACTACCGGTCACCTGATGTTAATCCATAAACAAGATTGATTGCATGATTGATTGATGTTTAACACCATCTGTAGCAATATTTCAGCTATATCATGGCGTCCATAATCAAGCATTTTAATCAGCTGTACAAAAATCAACTTCGTAATATTTTTTTACTGAAATATTGTTGAAAGTTGCGCTAAACACCATAACCGCCCCTCTTTTAATATTTTGTTTTTCATTATACGTCTGGGTAATGTGCGTTGAATGTAATATTGAATATCTTTCTGTATATAATAGCTAATGTATTAGGTTAATTATTGCAGTGAGACTATAAAGATATATTAGTTTCTGGACAAAATTAAATGGTCTTCTCTCAAATAACATTTAATTAAATGACATGTTGACCTGCTGGACACAAGCATAATTTTCTGGGATTATATATAAATTTGAATTTATAATTAATTTGTAATTTCCCTTTTGGACCCTCATTCATTTGCATGGTAAAACAATGGCCCCCATTGTTTATAAAATAAATTGACCCTTGTTTTGAAATTGTAAACCCCATATGTTATTATTGCTATCAATCGATAAAGGGGAAATATTTACAAAAATCTATCTATCGAAAATCAATTTAATTCAAGTGTTTTGAAAGACAAAATTTGTTTTTCTTGCTGTTTATGTGCTATAATACTTCTGTGCATTGACTTAGAACCATCAATATTATACAATTACTGCACTTGAACTTCATCAATATGAGGTTTTATGGAGCAGAGTACAACAATATTGAACGAGGCTCCATCAAATCTCATATTGATGAAGTTCAAGTGTAGTAATTGTTTTATTACATAAGATTCTTTTTATCCTTAATTTTTATATTACATATGTTTTTCAATATTATTTGAATATCAAAATTTTGAAATTTTATGAAAACTGAAATTTGTGAAATTTAAAAAAAAAATTAAATCTTATCAAAATTTTGAAATCTTATGAAATTTTTTTTTTTAATTTAAAAATTTTGAACTATAATTTTTTTTTTATACATTTATTACCTATGTTTTTCAATATTATTATTTAAATATTAAAATTTTGAAATTTTATGAAAACTGAAATTTCATTCATTGATTTTGCACGAGAGTGCAATATGGTTTTTTATTGCACACAAATTGCTTTTAGTTAATCAATATGTTAGAATATGGAATGTCACGTGTATTGCTTCTGGCCAATAGAAATACAGTAAAATAGAGCCTTATGTAATAATTATAAATACGTATATATACTGGGCCCATTACATTACCTGTCAATCTATAATAATTTTCTAACTGATAAACTGGGAATTTATGGCCATCTTGCCATTTAATAACAAATTTTGTGATGGTCCCTGGTACTGAATTGTAAGACTGAAAATTAATTACACTTCCATGTTTGTCAACAACCACATCTCTATACTGTAAACAGTGGCTATTATTATTAGCAACATCTGCTGTCATTTCACCAACCCTAAGAAATGCATGGAAAGCAACTAAATACATCGCTTTATATAGAGCTTTGTAATAAGGGTGAATGCAAACTTTGTCAAGATTTTATTAGTACACTCAGACACATGAAAATGTGCAACATGAGGTCATATTACATGTACAAATATAAAGAAAAACATGACAAAACATGTCAACACCATCAACCAACTTATGCAAAATATGAAGGGTGATAGGTAATCTACTATCTATAGACGGTTTCTGTTTTTTGATCCCTTTGATTAACTTCGAAATAAAATACGAAGTAGATTGATCGGCAACATTTTCTAATTTGTGATAATAACCAACAGCTGAGTTGTAGGAACTAATAGTTGATCCAGTATAGCCTTTGTTATGTAAGAAAGCTAAATACAATGCTAAGGTAGAAATAGATACAGGAATTTTCAGTTGCTTGGACAAGTATTGTTGACAAAATGTACTTAAGTCGGACCATACTCGCTCATACATTTTTCCGATTCGTGAGGCTAGTGATGACTGTATTAGCTGTCTAACAGAATAGCATAACATGGTAATTTTGGAAGTGTTGGAACTGCCATTGGGAACTGATCTGCTTCTCGCATCAAGGCGAGAAACTCCTGAATCTGCAAACGGGAAAGAGCATCACTGTATTTATTCTTTTCACCTGGATTATGTACTGCTTTGGAAAGAATGTTATATTTCAAAGATAAAAATATTAACTTCCTTAATAATTTCATCACATGTTTTTACTGGCTTGTAAGGTTATTAGTCACATAAACTAAAGCATCATTGTCACAATGAAAACAAATGGCCTTACTAGCCATTTTTTCACCCCATAAATTACAAAATTAATAAAATGAAATTCTAACATGACCTTCTTCTTTCGCTTTGCTAACAAACGAGCGAGTTATCCATTCGGTATAATCTCATTAGCACATGCACCGGAGAATGTGACTGACTTTTCCATTGGCAGCATAAATTGTGTGCGACATTTTTCCGGAAACGTAATTATAAATTACCGTCTTCCAATCAAAGTATACTACCGTATTTGTACTCTTAGACCTATCAGAATCGAAATAAATCATGGAAGCCAGAATGTGTTTTGAGTTTTAACATGGATTGGCGGATATTAGAAAATTTTATCCCTCGCTTCTGGCTCGGGATAAAATACTAATATCCGCCAATCCATGTTCAAACTCCCAACACATTCTGGCTTCCATGATTTATTTCTTAAATAAACCTCATAGGTCTGTTAATCATACAGAAATTAAATTTTGACCATCTGTTGGGACTATTTTGTACCTCGTTAAATATCGTAACATTGACATTTGAAATTGATTAAGGTTAACACTAGAAAATCATTTTCCAAAGACGGGATCTCCTGTCATCTTTTTTAAGGGGCCGTCATGGTCGAGATCGCATGGTAGTTGGATTTACAACTACATATGCAATCAGTGCCTATCACCACTGATGTTGTGAGTTCGAATCTCGATCAGGGCGAGGTGTACAGCATTATGTGATACAGTTTGTGAGTGACTTGCGGAGGTCAGTGGTTTTCTGCGGGTATTCCTGTTTCCTCCTCCAATACAACTGACCACCATGATATAACTGAAATATTGTTGAAAGTGGCGTTAAAACACCATAACCCTAACCCTATCACCTTTTGGTTTTATGTGGGGATATTTTTTTTTATTGCAAAAACTTAAAATAATGTTTAAAATGACATATAATGAATACCATAAATCGTTGTGACTTCCGGTTTGGTTCTTCCCGTTTAAGTCATCCATCATAGGGAAATAATTCCCTATTGTCACTATAATGTCATTATAAAGTTGGACACACTCAACAGTTTATATCAAGGGTCATTTCCAGATGAAGTACCTGATAAAGGTTATTCCAGAAACGCGTCGTGCGCACTAAATTTTATATTTATGTTTTTATTCCAAGTATACAATTATTATTGTAAATACATTTTATACATGATGGCAGACTAGTGAGTGTTCAATCTGGCACTGCTCTAAGAAATTAAGAATGTCACATATTAGGCTAGGGTCCGTCGTGGCCGTGATCGTATGGTAGTTGGATTTACAACTACCTATGCCATTAGAGCCTATCACTACTGATGTTGTGAGTTCGAATCTCGATCAGGGCGAGGTGTACATCATTATGTGATAAAGTATGTCAGTTACTTGCGGTGGTTCTCTCCATGTCCTCCGGTTGTCTCCACCAATAAAACTGATCGCCACGATATAACTGAAATATTGTTGAATGTGGCGTTAAACACCATCAAACAAATAAACAAACATGTTAAGTTATAGTTGTGATGGCGAACAAATGAAAGATTAAACCCTTAAAAACATATATGTAAATTTTGAAAATACCAAGGGTGTTATCTGAAGCCATAAAGGATGGAGAATACAATGGCCAAAAAAGAAAAAAAAAGAGAAATAGGACAAAATACAAACAATGATGACAAAATACTACTCAGAAAACTCAAGATTGGGTAATGCGAAAAAAAACGCGAAACCCTTTAGAAAACAGGTTGAAATCGTGTGTTATGGAGGGATAAGCATGACATTTAAAACAAAGCAAAAATTATTTGAAATGAAATCACAGACTGTATGACAAGCACAGAGTATCCATCCATGTCAGCATTGTTTTCTAACGCAATCGTATTCTTACTTCACTGTCAATAGTACATGTGTTGTAATGTTAAACCGAATTATTCCGCCTTGATAGGGCATACAGTAACAAGTTGTCGTTATCTTTGAATGATTTTTCTTGCCTTTTATTGTTTTTCGATGAGGCAAACAAATAAAATTAAAGCAATCAGAAAAGGCAAAAAAATCAAATAAATATAACGAAAACTAGTTAATAAAGGCCTTATATAATCATAATAATTCGATGTTCTATAATGTGTAGGTTTTTTTTTGTAGTGATATCACAATATTGTATACTAAAGTCGTTAAGGTTGTAGTTGTTAATGTAACTACATCTGTAGTGACTTGTTGCAAAGATTATGAAACAAACCATAAAGGAAAATGTAGAAGTAAGTTTTATTTTGGTATTAATGAGGCTTTTGACTAATCTAAGACTTCACAAGTGTTTTGAAAAGCTACTTCAGGGATATTAAAAACGAAAGGGCTGTTAGCAACAAAGAAACATTGAATATCACTAAAAATTGACATAAAAGCATCCTTAACAACTACATTTGTGACAACTGCAGCATACATGTGGTAGTCGGGAAATGCTCACAAATAGACCAACATATCAAGTTTATTATAAAGTGGATGGACCAAACAATAACATAATTTTAACAAGTTTGTAGATGCTATTCTCCGTTATAGACTAACAATTTTTTATGAATGTGGTGGGTAGGTGTGTATTAACCGCATAGATGGGTTTTATGATTTTGTATACTGTGATGGTGTTATGTAGAACACAAATACTAATTATGTTCCTTAACTTTTTCATTAAATTTATGCGCAATAAGATCCAAACCATTCTTTCTATCTTTGTGGTCAAGTAAACCATGGAGGAAAAACAGGTTGACCATAATCAATTAAAGTTACCTATGCATGAGAAAGATTGACCTTTGTTTTAATAAATTAAATTATTTAGGAACCGTATACTTCAAACATAAGTATATCTAATAAACCATGTCAGTGCCAAAACATGAAGTACTTGGCGGGTGATACTTTCCAGGACAAATTGTCCACCAGCAGAGGTTATCAACGCAGTGATAGTTAAAACGTATATAGGGCCTAATTAAACAGTTATA
>MJUT01019626.1:45932-73187 GCA_002080005.1 Gigantidas platifrons | reverse complement strand
TATGGGAGCAGCGCCCGGAGTGATTCACACCGGGCGGTTTTTTGTCCTAATTCCGTTGTAAGTGGTTGGAAAAATTAACGGGGGTAAAAGATAAATATATTTAGGTAAACCTTGAGGTGTTAAATAATCGCTGCAGCAATCCATGGTAGACTTATATCCATCTGAAAATTTGAATGCATGAAATCTTCTTTCTGTCCGACATTTTGTTTACAAGTTGCTAGTTCACGC
This sequence comes from Gigantidas platifrons, assembly GCA_002080005.1. Lineage (NCBI taxonomy): Eukaryota > Metazoa > Mollusca > Bivalvia > Mytilida > Modiolidae > Gigantidas > Gigantidas platifrons. Next base: position 72,959 of record MJUT01019626.1, on the reverse strand, counting down.
GCACTTGCCTCGTTTTTGAGATATCCTTATTTGGATCAATTTTATAGTAAAATCGACTTTTTCATAGTAACAGTTTCCATATATGGATAGGCTCCGCACATCGCGAGAGTCTACGTAAGGTGTTATGGCGGACAAGTAACAATTTTCAAATACGAAACCGGTCTTGAAGATAGAAACAGGGATTGTAACACTTATTTCGTATCACCATTACTTAAAAATTGTTGGGAATAATAAGATATGACCAGATATGCAAAAAGAAAGTTGAAATATTCACGGAACGAAAATTTTAATTTGCTCCCATACGTTGAATGAGATCGATTCGTAACCCTAAATGGAGCACATGCGGAATGAGGGTTACGTTATCGTATCTAAATGTGTCCTAGAGGAGCGACATGTCTACCCGTGGACTATTGTTTCAGTGAGATAGCACTATAAAATCCAACTCAGCGTGTTGGTCTAGTACAAAGCGGACCTCATCATCATCTCTTTGAAAATTCACGGGAAGTAAATTCTGATGATCACACTTCTAGAAAAATATGAATTCCAACGTTTTTATCCTGGTTTCATCCCTACTAATCGGATCAGCAAGAATCGGTGGAGGGGACCAGTAAGGATGCCTGTACTATTGACAAATCGATTTGAGAGGGGACAAAATTGTCGTCAAGAAGACCACATTAAAAAAAAATCATGAAAACGTTAGATGATAGATGATTATAACGGAGAATGTAAAATGAATTTGAATGAAAATGATTCACGGGCAATGTCAGCGTCACAATTCACGGTAAATAAAAAACGACACTAAAGAATCACATCTGTATCTTCTATGTTTCAAAATGCCTTAAATAGGAAATGTTGCCATTAATATTTATGGGGGTAAGGAATCTCTTGATTGACAATAGTGATTTGGGGGTCTCGGGATATTAACCGGGCTGATATGGAAAAGGTCATGTATTAATATTTATTCTAATATGACGCCGTGCTATCGTCAGTTTATATAATACTCAACAACAACACTTTTAGCGCAAACGCGGTAATGTTGTCAATTCGGCTATTCCGTGTACCCTCCCGCGAAATGGTGTACGTTATACTGACCTACATTTACCGTAGAAAATTAAAATTCCGCGAAATGTTGTTGACAATTTTGGCACGTAAACAACATGACGTCATATGAAGACTTCCAGTTTCAGAGAACATAGAGATCCTGATGTTTTTTGGCTTCGTGTACGCCTCCTTGTCGAAGTGGGATTACACATATAGACATATTTTCTAATTCAAATCTGAAAAAATATTGATATTTCCTTACCTTTTACAGCGTATATCCGACAAAATAATCCAAACTTCACTTCGAACTGTCCGCCATTTTACTGAATACACCACGCGATCGAAAATCATGACGTATTTTGTATAGTATGTTCCGTAGTTCGAGATGTCGATGACGATGTCAGGATACAAGTAATACAATAATTTGACATCGACATCTAGAACTATGAAACAGACTATAATACTATATGATAAAACGCTGGATTGATTTAGATGCATTGAACTGGTTACCAGAAAATCCTGTGTATTTTTACCCATTATTACGTAAACAATTTACCAGTACAATAAACATAAACAAATATACATTGTTCGAAGTTTTCACACTATTTACATACAATAGCCCCTAGTAAATAATGTTTGGCCGGAATAAACACACGGCGGGATGAAAGTACGCTTACATTTGTACGTTTGTCCTTTTTCATTTGACCATTGTATTGTCTGTCATTCTTCGACATACCGCTTCTGATTATCACAAGGCATCTTCCATTTCTTCTAACAGGGATACACAGCGGGTCAACACTCGCTTATGGTAAAATGTTATGACAAAATATACTTGAATGGCACGGAACCAGGACATTGTGTACAAGTGCAGCAACATGTCTAACCACATCATCTCATTGAAATGTAACTTGCTTAGGCCATGGTATAGCTTTAAAAAAGTGTCTAAGATAGTATGTTTACTGTCGGCCACGCGAAAGACATGAAAGAACGACGAATATTTATTATTATAATGTAAGAATATTTCGAGGAATATATTATTTGCACGTTGGGTATGTCTACGACTATTTGATGGCATTTCCCTTTCCCCCAATTCCTTTGAGTTTATGAATAATATATATTGTGTGTGTGTTTTATTTTTGAATTTGTGTCTCCTCGTTCTGTGTCTTGCACCCAGCGAGCCATATGTTTATTGATTGATAGGCCCGGGTGGCTCAATGAATTAGGTCATTGGATCTAACAGCTAATACAAGCCTATCACCAGCTTTGTAAATTACAAAAAGGGTGCACTCGACTCGCAGCCGCAAATGATAAATTTACCAGTTGTTTGCCCAGGGTCGGTGGTTCTCTCCGGGTACTCCGGCTTCCTCCAACACTAAAACTGGTCGCCATGATATAGCTGAAATATTGCTGAAAGTGGCTTTAAACACCAAAATTCAAATTCAGATTCTATTGATTGCCATTCTTGATTGTCCTTTCGTTTTTCCTTTAACGTCCATTAAGCATTTTAATCTTACATGAACAAGCCTGTGTGTTACATCGTCTGTATTCTGTGTCATTACCAGGACATATAACACCATATTCATTTGGTTCAGGATTAGAATAAGGGCGCGTTCTTGATTGATATCCTCCACTGCATGAACGTGAACAGTCTCCCCAGCCTCCCCATTCACTCCACATTCCATTATCTACAAAATAAGCTTAAGCTTATAAAGTAATGCGTTGTCAACTAGTATAATAAGTAATATCTGAGTATTGATAGGGTCCGTCGTGGCTGTGATCGTATCATGTAATTGGATCTACAACTGCCTGTGCAATCAGTGCCTATCATCAATAATGTTGTGAGTTCGAATCCCGATACTCAATATAACATTAAATGATAAAGTTTGTCAGTGACTTGCGACAGGTCTGTAGTTTTCTTCTGTTCTTCCGGTTTCCTCCACCAATACAACTGACCGCCATGCTATAACTGAAATATTGTTGAAAGTGGCGTTAAACACCATAACCCTGACCTATAACGTTGGACATATTGTTGCACCACTGGGGTGGTAACTATATAGGCATAAAACTGGTTGTATAATCACCCTGGTAGTGGGTTATTTCTATTACTGGTAGCGTAATTTGCATAAGCTCAAGGTACTGGTAAAACGCAATGTTTCATACTTGTAGAACAAATAACAAAGATATGGAATAGATTCTCATTAAAGTTTATTATTATAACAATTGATCATTTAACAAATACAATATATAATCCTACTGAGCGCTATAAAAATACCGGGACCCCCCTTTTTGGACAAATGTCAATATTAGCGTAAAGTCGTACGGACGTAGTAAAAATATATAGGTCACAGGTCGGAATGTTCTATCTTAAAGGGAACGTACCAATCTAAATAACAGAGACTGGAGAAGTAAGTAATTTAAATTGTATCTGGTAGCGCTCAGGTTAGGTTAATATGATAATGTGTTAAAAGGTGCAGCTGCCCTGGTCTCGGGTTAAAAGTGTCTCCTTCAGTTGCAGACGTCAGGTCTTTATATACTCAGGGCCCACATCTGGATGTGGGTCAAACGACACCGATTGGTTGGATACTCCGGAAGTTCCCACTGTAATTATAACCGTTAACGGGGCCGCAAACCGGGCCACATAGTGTGAGGTAGCACACATGCGCATTATAAATTACACACAGGATATGGCGGAAAGTATAAACAGGTTGTTTGTCAATAATGTCATGTCAACAGGAAGGGAAAACGGGCTTAATAAAGCTTACCCTTAGGGAAAACAAACCCAAGTACAATATATAAACCTAGCGTGAATGAATGAAATAGGTAAGAAAATGTGACACAAGGTTAATAAGGAGAAATAAAGATGGGACTGTCGTAGGACCCCCCCCCTTTTTGGTCAAACAATGAGGACGAACTTTATCTTAACCATGCAAACTTTCCCATATAAAATAACAATATACATACAATAAATATTCGCGATCACGATGCCTGAAATATAAATAATAGTCCATGCATACACACATACGCGCTGTGCTACTCAGACGGCTGTACACGATACACGAATGAAATAACAACTGAACAAGAAAAAGTAAACCATGAGTAGCACATAGTATACATAGAAAATCTAATAAATACACATACAAACAATTATCCTATTCCTAAATCGTAACAATATCTAAGACGATATCACCTTGACTGTTATAGCAAATTAACTTACCAACACAATGATAGGTTATTTCTAATGCTGACAATGATTGTCCACCGCAAGAACTTCCAACTACTGCATTGGTCACGTTAAAGGTACAAGCCGTCTTGTTCTGGCACAGTTTCTGAATACCAAATATGGTATGATGCATGCACATTCCATTTTCAGGACTTCCACATTTAGATGCTGTGTTTCCATATTGAACGGCGTCAATTTTTATGAATGCGTTTTCGGAAGAAGTACCATTGCTACTACCACTGCTACAATCAACGGTGGCTATTTCATTTTCACAAAAGACAATCGTATCTGAAAAATTAGTAAAACACATAGACAGTAAATTTATTTAAATTCGTCGATACCAATTTTCGTGTCTTTTTCTCTCAATTTTTAAGGAATCAAGAAACCTAGTAGGAACTGCAATTTTAAGAATAAATAAAACCTTACGAACAGACAAATGAACATTTTCAATGTACTTTTAATCAGGATCCTTGCAGGTGTTTTACACGGTAGCATATGTCTATACACGTTTTTTAGACCGGTCTATAACAGCATCCCATTCAGTATCGCGGAATAGTGAAGGTCACGTTCAGAGATGTGTCGACACATATTCCTTAAAATCTTAATTTCGTTTTATGCTTTCCACGAAATCCACGAACATCGGTATACTACGAATAATAATGATTTCACAGAAATATATTATAATCATACGTCTCACACAAATCTAAAACAGTATTAGTGGTATAATGGTTAAGCGTGCTGGCCTCAAGTGCGATAGATCGTGGGTTCGAGCCTCGATCTGATCAAACCAAAGACTATAAAATTAATATTTGTTGCTTCTCCGCTTAACACGCAGCTTTAAGGAGAAAGAGCAAAGACAGGTTGGCTCAGAATCAGGATATTGTGTCCGAGTGGAGCAACATGTCTATCCGCGGACTGTTGTTTCAGTGAGCTAGCACTATAAAAATCCAACTCAGCTTGTTGGTCTAGTACAAAGCGGACCTCAACATCATCTCATTAAAATTAATTTGTTCTCACCATGATATAGCTAAAAAAATTGCTGAGTTGGCGTTAAACAACAATCACTCACTCACACATATCTTCTGACTATGAGCGTACCTGATTTTGGTTACCTTACTTAGTATTATTAAAACTAAGGTTCTCCTCCCTCGGGCATATGTGACCTTAGCCGATTTTGGTGATCCTAGTTAGGCCATTTGGTTTACTTGTCCCCAAAACTTTTAAAATTATTTGGCTTTCCAACCTTTCGATTTTGAGCGTACCTGATGAAGTTTATTCCAGAAACGCGTCGTGCGCACTAAATTAGAGATCTACGTTTTATTAGGCACTTTTTGTTTTCTTGCTCCAAAATATTTTAAAATTATTTGTACAAAATGTATTTCAAATCATTTGCTTTGAGAGTATCTGATGCATGTCATTCCAGAAACGTGTTGTGCTATAAATCAGTTACGTTTTCTGTGTGTGTGTGTGTTTTACATTTACTAACACGAGTCTTATATATTAATTATATTGTATAGTAGTGTGACCACCGTAGTCATGTGGTTAGACGGATATAGATAAAAAAAGAAGGCGAAGATTTTCATGAATGGTATAGAATACCCTTTCATACAAATATTACCAATGTCGACGTCTCACCATGTAAGACATTTGAGAGTATGAAAAAGAGCCACACAAATAACTGGGTGTGATTTCTCTTGTAGTACCTACACTTTTCATTAAGTATCCAAATTATCCAATTTCAGCTTTTTTCTAGGAAGGGTTTGAAGATACCAAATGTGTAAACAGAATCAGTTAATCGGAGAAGGACTAGCTGCAATAATGTAGCGCATGTGACAAACTTGTGTCTCGGCGGAGCTACAAAGGGGTCCCATTCGTCACAATGGAGCAAAAAAAATATATTGCAGTTGAACATAAAAATTCACTATTTACGTTTCAAACATTTCATTATAACTATTACTGATGATCCCAGTCCTTGTTAAATCGGTTTGGCTGAAAAATGTATGCTTTTCAAAAGTAACAACCAACCTTGTTCCAATTTATCTATCGTTCGCCATAACCGGAAACTACGGAAGGCGGAGCTTTTCTAAATATGGTATTTCTACTACGATATTTAGTATATTTACTACAGCTGATGTAAACATTCACGCCTCAATCGCCAAATATGGCATCCAAAAAATACCAAAGTGAGACTTTGACCGGAAAATGACCTCAAATGACGAAATTCAAAATGTAGTTGGTAAACTAATTTTTATTTTGTGGGAATTACATTCTAAAATACTGGTAGGTAATAAAAAATTGTTATAATAGTGGACAAAAGGAAAGGTGATGTCTTATTATTGATAAATGCAGGCGTCAGAAACTCTGAAAGCGAGCGCAAAAAATCTCTGCGGCTGCTCCATTACATGTAATGGCATCCCGTTAAAACCCTTGCGAGTAAGCGAGCATTTAGTATTTTATTATTAGAACTAGAGAAGGACAGACAACACAATGACCAAAGAAAAGTACAAAAGGACAAACAACGATCTACAAAACGTACACATAGAACTAAATATCGAGTAACAGAAACCCCACTAAAAACCAGGGGTGAACTCAGGTGTTCCGGATGGGTAAACAGTTCCTGCTCCACTATTGACATCCGTCGTATTAATCTAGTTACAAACCCGGTAATAAGTACATATCGCTGAATATTGAGATATTACCCGCCCTTCAGTACAGTGTACTGGAATACTTCAAAGAGTTCAAATATACATTTGTACATTTGTATATGAAATATTCATCACCAATTTCAGTATTCAGTTGATTTATTGTAATATGGGGAACTGATGTGCAAAAAAAAATTAATTAATTGAACAAAATCGATTTGAGCCTTCTTTTTATTCAATAGCGACATTTTGGTATTAAAACTATTCATGAGAAGGCAGTTTAAACAGTGATGGTCAACAAAACCACCAATATCAACTTATCACCTCCAATCATAAAAATTACTACCATATATTTCAGAGGTTTTCTGTTATATACATACAGACAGGGTCGGAATAAGATAAAGAGAGGCCCTAGGCTATTCCACAAGCGAGGCCCCTCACAAAGCCACAACCCTTGCAACAAGAGGAAGATGGAAGAGTATTTTAAGCAAAATTCAGTGAAGCCGATAATATACATACAAAGCGTGGGATTATCTGTTGGAAGAACATTTCTTGTGTCACGATGTCGAATCAAATGTGATGTCTAATAAGTAATATTTAGAGTACTTTTAATTTCGTGTATGTGCTGATGAACTGACCGAGGGCGTGCCCGAGATCAGTTTATCTGCGCATACAAGAAATCAAAAGTATTCTAAATGTTTTGTATCATAACCAATGAAACGGAAGCAAATCTGTGATTGACGTCTGTCGCACTTGATCAACTGTTGAGAAGATTGATCTTGGTCACGTACGCCAGCAATCAGTGAATTGGGCATTATTTTTTTTTCTATAGCCTATAGTATAGGCTTACCGTGCATACATGTGCATTGAACAAGTCAAAACGAAGACTAATTTGTCTTGTTTGAATAAAAAAAATTGTTTAGTAAAGTTAAAGAATTTGCCATGTATTTTTATGTCATTAGACCAAATAATCTGTTTCTTGTTTGTCATTATAGATTTTCTTTTTATTATTTGGACTGTGTGTCAAAAAAATGTCCAAATAATAAAAAGAAGATATATAATGACAAATATAGACACACAAGAGACAGATTATTCGGTCTATTATGTCATCTGCATGAACAAACACGTGGGGATCACTTTGTCAGTCTTTTTGCTTGTTTTATAATTTTTTCAAGTGTCAGATTTAAGAAAGCTTGCACTTTAATAGTACCAATTTGCACCGAAAATCACTTGTCAAAAAATTACAGTGTGTACCAATTGTCCAAAAAAAAGCTACAATGTGTTTATTTCTGTGTATTCTATCAAAATTAGGTCACAGTTAAAGCACGCTAAATAGAACATGCTTTGCCCAAAAATAGCTATCTTGACTCCACCTCCTGTATAGTTATCGTCATTTAGAAAATAATAAAGATCAAAGGAAAACACACTGGGTTGTGATACAACACCTTATTGTAACATAAATACGCACTTTTCTTTCGATGTTTTTATGTAGTAATCAACTTGAAAATAGTGAACTTTTACAAACCATGGTCTAACATGAAGATCTTGATGTTATTCCATGATTTTGATGTTATTCCATGATTTTGATTTTATTCCATGATTTTGCGGACCTCGTTGAAAGCACCCAATATTGATTTCTGCTACAAATCATATATACCATGGATCTTACTCATGAACTTATTTAAAGGGGAATTTGCGGTAGTGCCTACCGCCAAAATTTGTGGGCGGAGCTTATCAGCAAAATCTTCGTTGATATGAACAGCATATTTTTGATTCTGTATGTCACATGACCAATATGACCAAAGTCACATACCTCAGAAATTTGAAGTGATTATTGTAGGTTTTAGACTGATGAAGAATATTATTTTTAATAAGACTAACAGTTTCGTAGAGAGGAACACTAGTGACCATGCCTGTCAATTATTTTGCACCAAAGGTAACTATGAAACTGTGTATCATTGATTTTTCCTCCTCGAGATGACCGTGGCCAAAATAATGAAGAAACTGAATGTTTGCTCCGCCCACAGCTATTTATACCCACGCTTCCGCTTTAAATCAACTCATCCTTCGGATTCGTTGGTTTAAATAAGTTAATTCGTAAGATCCATGGTATATATAATACTTAGCTCACTTAATCCAACGGGTCATGTGATGTGTAACCATCACTTGGCGTCCGTCGTCGTCAAACTTTGACATTTTAATCTTCCTCTCTGAAACCACCAAGCCAGTTAGAACCAACTTGGTATGAATATTCAATAGATGGCCCTCTACATAGTTTATATTTAATGCTGATCAGAAGTACACAAAAGAAACAAGAGGCCCAAAGAGCATAAATTAGTTATTGTTCATTTGTTTTTTATGAAGATTTTTTTTAATGCATTCCTTAAGAAAATGGCTTTCAGATACATGCATAACGTCATTATATAACTATTGCCGTTTTTTTGTGTTTTTTTTACATAAAAGGGGTCAAATGGGGGACTTAAATTTTTTTTAACCTTTTTGACATTTTCATCCAATTTTAATGCATTTTTTTTTTTGCAAAGTGTTCTTAATGGACTATAATTTTTTTTCAACTACATGCATTTGATTTAAAAAAAAGGGGTCTAAAAGGTTCTCAAATTCGACATTTCGCAAATTTGAAAGGTTTATAGTATTTTTTATCTTTCTTCCAATTTTGACATGATTTTGTTGTTGTTGAATGAATTGCTTTCGGCAGTATGTCGACGGATTTCCCCTATCTTTTACGGTTTCTGAGATAAATTTGACCGAAAAGTGCAAATTTCCAAAATGTTAAAGGTTTTATTTTTCATCCAAATTGAATGTAGTTTTTGCAACGTGTTCTCTTAACGTGTTATTGGTGGGCCATAGCAATCTGCTATTTCATTCCAAAAAGGGACACAAATTCCGAAATTTTGCATATTTGATAGTTATATAGAATTTTTATTTTTTTATCAAATTTTGATGTTTTTTTGTTGTTGTTGAATGGATTATGCAAAGTGCTTTCGGTAATATGTCAACAGTTTCCTCTGTCTTTTACTGAACAACGCCCCCTTTTTTTTAATTGAAATCCTACTTTAATGGGTTACAATTGAACACAGGATCCTATGTAAAAATGAATATAATATTTGTTCTTAACATTTAGACTTTTTTGAAGATTGAACACAAACTTGAATTGAAATAATGTGGCGAACCTCTAGTGTTTTCAGCTCATCTATCTCATTGCTTTCGTGGTGGAAAAACATAATCATTACAGAAATCAATGCTAGTGTCAAGTTATTGACTTAAGACAGTATTATTCTGAAATGGAGTGCAAGGAACATTACAGAAGGGTTGCTTAGAGACTACAATGTGATATGACAGCATGTATAAGGTCTATGATAAACAAAATTATACGCCTTGACCGGACCCCCCTCCTCCCCCCAGATGATGAGGCCCTAGACTTCAGCCTATCAAGCCTATACGTAAATCTGGCACTGCATACAGATGTAACACAACCAATGTTTTATAGAACATTCATAATGTATTTAATTCTGCGTGGTTAAATTGTTGATATTTTTTCTTAAACTGGGGTCGTCGTGGTCGTATGGTAGTTGGATTTACAACTATATATGCATAAAGTTGTGAGTGCGAATTCTGTTCATCGCGAGGTGTATTATGCTATAAAGTTTGTCAGTCAATTGAGGAAGGTCGGTGGTGAAATATCGGTAACAGCTAACGTTAAACACCCTAACCCTAACTATAGTCTTGTTCTAGTTTTCGTACGATGTGAAAGGGCGGATTTTACAATTATTTTAGCATTCCAATATGTTGACTGCGAGCGTATAGTCTGATGACGGTTGTTCCAAAAATGAGACGTATTTACTAATTCAGATATCTACGTTGTAAAAATTGCAATTATATCGACATTTAAAAAATTAAAATAATTTTAATGAAAAAACGTAATTAATCATAATTTAAAAAGCAATGTTGACATTTATAATTGTATTCAATTATCCTTTTGCTGACATAATAAATGAAAAGAAAATAAAGATAAATTGGTTTTTGTCATAATTTGGAAATAAAAACCTCTGTTCACATCGGTCATTCATCCTTTCATTAAAATTGCTTAAAAATATCTTACAATCAATACACACAAGTATTAATAGCAATAATCATTTGTTATCATGTCATCTTGAAGATTTCTTAAACAAGATTTCAATATTTTATTGGATAACGTCCAGACACAATAAACAATATGTCATTTCAATAATTAAAATTCATTATCAATTTTATGCTAAACTTCATTATTATAATTCTTCTTAAGGTATACAGTATACATCGACATCTAAGGATTACATACAGTGATATTACCGGTATAGCATGCGTGGACTACATACACAAATGTCCCAAAAAGAAACAATAATTTAATTTATAAATGATATGACAGTAAATTAGTGCAGAAACGAACTTTAAGTGATTAAAACTACTTATAGAATATTAAAGAAGAAAACTGTAGTAGGTTGCAGAAAAATGCAGGAGTTAGCTGGTCTCTGAAGCAGACGACTGAATGTATATGGACGAGAGTAAGTGTATTGATAGGGAGTTGGTTCCACTGCGGTATTGTGTATGGGAAGAATAAATGTCTATAATGTGTCTTTAGAAGTATGAATTTGTCTATATGTTAGGGGGTTATAATTCCTGGTCCTTGTGTCTGAACTTGACTTTTAATATGTCTGATGGTACAGCAACAAGATGTAATGATACTTTGCACATCATAACCAATCTTGTGCGAAGTCTACGTTCTACAAATGATGGTAAGTTAATTATATTGAGCATATCTGATACACTGCTGGTATTGTGGTATCTATTACAGATGTACAATTGTGTCATAGTCTCAAAATGAAAACAAACCAGTGGGGCATGCGCAGCCAGAGTACTATTAACGCTCATGTGACCTTTCCCCCAAAATGGACTCGTATTTGGAAATCTCAGTACATCTTAAATATTGTCATAAACAAATATGTTTGGACATTTTAACTTTTTATTTATAGGATTTACTGTATATAGCTTCTTATCTTGTCCGTGTTCCCTTGAAAAATAAAATGAAAACAAAATATTACACTGTCGGAAACGTTTCCAAAATCCAATTGATGAATCGTAAAAAGAGGAAAAATCGATATCCATAACAATAAAAAATGATTTGGTTAAGCTGGACCTTCCCCTCTTAGTAAAATGATTTGGTTAAGCTGGACCTTCCCCTCTTAGTAAAATTGAGCGTCATACACGTGTTTCCACGTGTAAGTAATATGACAACACTCACACGTGATGGACAAACAGCGTAGAACTTTATAAAGAACGCACTAATCTTTAATATTATTCATAACATATTTAATCTTCGTTAAACAGTGAGTTCGAACTCCGCTCAGGCGAGGTGTATTCGATACAACATAATGTGATAAAGTTTGTGAGTGACTTACGACAGGTCGGTGGATTTCTCCGGTTACTCCTAGTTCTAATAATAAAACCCTAAATGCTCGCTTACTCGCAAGGGTTTTAACGGGATGCCATTACAAGTAATGGAGCAGCCGCAGAGCTTTTTTGCGCTCGCTTACAGAGTTTCTGACACCTGCATTTATCAATAATAAGACATAACCTTTCCTTTTGTCCACTATCATAACAAGTTTTTATCACCTACCAGTATTTTAGAATGTAATTCCCACAAAATAAAAATTAGTTTATCAACTACATTTTGAATTTCGTCATTTGTGGTCATTTTCCGGTCAAAGCCTCACTTTGGTATTTTTTGGATGCCATATTTGGCGATTTGGGGCGTGAATGTTAACATCAGCCATAGTAAATATACTAAATATCGTAGTAGAAATACCATATTTAGAAAAGCTCCGCCTTCCGTAGTTTCAGGTTATGGCGAACGATAGATAAATTTGAACAATTGTTGTACTTTTGAAAAGCATATATTTTTCAGCCAAACCGATTTAACAAGGACTGGGGTAATCAGTAATAGTAATAATGAAATGTTTGAAGCGTTAATAGTGAGTTTTTATGTTCAACTGCAATTTATTTTTTTGCTCCATTGTGACGAATGGGACCACTTTGTAGCTCCGCCGAGACACAAGTTTGTCACAGGAGCTACATTATTGCAACTAGTTACTCCGGTTTCCTCCACCAATAAAACTGACCGCCACGATATAACTGAAATATTGTTGAAAGTGGCGTTAAACATCATAAGACCAAACCAAGCCAAACCAAACTTCGTGACACAGAAGCTCCCGAATGAATAATGATAGTTCTATTGAAGAGAGCCGAAAGCCACAATCATCACTCAAATATTCAATACACAAATCTAAAGTAAGACATAATAGGGAAACAATAGTCAGCATTGAACCAACATCTAATACCGTAAATACCATCTTTCGTCATATGTATGCAAGTGACAGAATATATTTAATAAACTAGGCATCGAAATCTTCCGAAAAACGTTTTGAAAGACAATATTGGACGATTCTCTAATAGTTTAGTATTCAGAAGACGATGACGATATGTGAAAGTCTTGGAATCGAAACTTCTGGCTAGCGTATAACATACGAGTTCTGAAATATAAATTTCATACGCGGAAACGGTTTACATATATCAAGATGTCAAAATGGGCAAAAATTGAAGTCGTCTCTTTTGTCATAGAATCTGGCAAAATAGTTGTCTGTTGGTTTCAAGTTGGCGGTAAATTTTATGTCAAAAAGAAAAAGAAAGAAAAAAGGAGCATAGGAAGCTATTTCTGTTGTTTCTTTTATCTCAAGTTTTTCTTGGGGTATATTAATGGAATCAAATTAACAAAGTTACTATTAAATAACAGGGTACCGTCCAAATACATGAAAATGAGATTGTGTGTGATGTGTAGCATAAAATTGATAATGGATGGACTTTAAAAAAATAATATATTGTTTATTGGTTAAGCACTCTTCAAGATGACATTTAAAACAAACGCTTAAGGGTGTAGACCTGGGTTGCCCTAAAATTTTCCCATCATTCAATTTTTTAAAGATTTGCATCATGGAATAGTTATGTCTAAATACATTATCTGCCAAAGTTTCAAAAAATTTCATCGTGTCGTTTTCTCCATAGCTCATCCTAAAAATAGCAATTTTGGGGGTATTCTTGGCGCTAGATGGTAATACTAGTTTCGGAAGATTCTAATAGATATGCACATTTATTTCTGATGGAAAGGGAATATTTTGGCTTTAATACACTTGAGAGTGTTGTTGTTGAATAAATATGAAATATCTAGCATATCTGAATATTCAGTTTGGAGATAATCACGTGGAAAACAGTGGAAACGGCAAAAAGGGGGATGCCCTGAGGACCACCTTGGTATTAAAAATCGGATTAAAAAAAATTCTGTCATTTAATTTCCACCAAAAAATGTCACACTGAAGAATATACATATAGACATCATTGCACCAAATTTTACAAACTTTTACCGTCAGATTTTTAAAATATTTAAATTTATGTTTTTCATGGATGGCACCCAGAACAAAATGAAAATTATCGAGGAAAGTTATCACACACCCATCCTTTGCTAGTTTCTTTGTTTGTGAGATAAAAAATAACTAGTTACCAATAATAAAAAGCTTTTGAATTCTTATAATTGGCACAGTGGATGTCCTAATTGCCAAATGACTGCATTTGTCTTTTTTATTTTTATGTCAGCTAGGGAGGGGGAGTGGTGGTTTGAGGGTGACTCTACTTGATTAATTCATTACAAAAAACAACCAAAAAAACACAGACAGCCACCCAGCTGTATTGTTAAATTCCTTCAAATTCTGTGCTCCAGTTGTATTCGTTTGATTCTGGTTTATTCTTTAGTTGTCTTAGGAGAAGGGGGCGGCGGTATAAGAGAAGATCAGATATTACAATTTTCCCCAAACATAGTTTTCTATTTTTTTACTACCATCAAATGAATTTGCTCTATAGTTTCATAATATCTAAGATTCTGGTGTATATATTTAATTATTTTTTTTTGACAAACCCTTGAAATTCAATAGAAAAAGGTTGTCACCCATTTTGCGTTACATTTCTGACATTTTTGACAACATATTTCGATGAACATTTTTTCTAGAAAGAGATATTTCAAAGATATCTTGTGGGCATCGGCATATAATAATAACACACTGCCTGACACTGGTATAAGCAGCAAAATAAGATATAAAAATACAAGGAGCACAGCTATGGAACGGTAAAAGGAAAAGGAGTAATTTTTTTTTAACCGGCCATATCCAATGTAAACAATCATTGTCACCAAGAAGCTTGGAATTGAGGGGGGAATTTTCAAACGCACAGATGATCATATATTTGAGAAGACACTGAAAATAGAGTTATCTCCCATACCATCGGCCTACACCCTTAAATTGATATTATTTTTGTGTGTGTATTGATTGCAAGATTTTTAAAGACATGGACTTTTTTTTCTTTTTTTTTAAATCTTAATGAAAGGGTGAATCATCCATTTGAACAAACTTTTTATTTCCAAACTAGGACAAAAACAAAATTATATTTATTTTCTACTTATGATGTCAGCAAAAGAATAATTGAAAACAATTATCTATGCTCATAGACATAGTTATTATTCTACTGTTGCCTTTTGATTAAGCTTGATTAAGTTTTTTCATTAAATTTCTTTCAACTTTTAAAATTCCGACATAATTACAAAGTCTACATGCAATTAAATCGTAAATATCTAATTTAGTAAACATGTCCTATTTCTGGAACAACCGTCATCAAACTACGTTCGAAGTCAAATTATTGGAATCCTAAAATAATTGTTAGACCCGCCCTTTCACACTGTACAAAAACTAGAAAAAGATTAGGGTTAGGGTTATTGTGCTTCATGCCACTTTCAACAATATTTCCGTTATATCATGGCAGTCAGTTTTATTGCTGGATGAAACCAGAGTATCCGGAGAAAACCACCGACATGCAGCAAGTCACTGAAAAACTTATATATTTGCTTTCTGGATACATTGAAGTGGCTAGCTAAGTTTGCAGGATGCATACCAGCCAGCATCATTTCCAACGGTTCGTTCACTCTCACGTTTACGTAACATTAGGGGTCAATACCAGCCAATTGGGTTTTTTTAATGCAAGATCGCGTAGATGTGAATGCACATGTACTTATACCAACAAATCATTTAATTGTTAGTAAATGTCATCTGAAAAGTTATAATACAAACATTTATAAAGAAATATGCAAGAGATTACTGATAAAGGGACATTTTCGGACTATCGAACCTTCGGACTATCGGCCCTTCGGACTATCGGACCTTCGGACTATCGGACCTTCGGACTATCGGCCCTTCGGACTATCGGACCTTCGGACTATCGGGCCGTCACCCATATCACATACCGGGCAGTTGTGGTCGTGATCGTATGGTAGTTAGATTTATAACTACCTATGGAATTAAGTGCATATGGCCACTAACGTTGTCAGTTCGTACCTCTTTCATGGCGAGGTGAACTCGATACAACATTATGTAATAAAGTTTGTCAGTGACTTGCAGCATTATGTGCAAAAATGGTGTGAAAATGGGCAAAAATTGAAGTCTCTTTTGTCAGTTCGAACCTCTCTCATGGCGAGGTGTACTTGATACAACCTTATGTAATAAAGTTTGTCAGTGACTTGCGGCATTGACTATGAAAAAAAGAAGGTAAATAATTACACCTGCACCCTATATGAATAAAGAACTTAGAGGCGCAGTTTACAAGGAAAAGAAATGTATCATAACAAATTTCTTCAAAACAAAAGCGATGCCAACTGGGAGGTATATAGAAAACAACGAAATTTAGTTATAAAAATTAAAAAGAATTCCATCAATACGTATTTTTATGAAAGAACTGCTGGTGGCCCAAAATCGTCAACATTTTATTCCACCATTAAACCTTTTTTGTCAAACAAAGGCATTAAATCAAACAATATAATTATTCTATATGAAAACGAAAAAAATGTAAATGACCCAAAAGAAGTATCATAATTTTTTAATATTTTTTTTTATAAATGTTAAAAAGACATAGGCGATGAAAATATAAATATAGACGAAAGTCATCCAAGTATAATAAAAATTGAAGAAAATAAAACTGATGATACTGAATTAAGCTTTAAACCTGTGACAGAAGAGTATGTGAATAAACAAATAAGTAAATTAAATATAAAAAAAAACAACAGGGTATGACTCTATATCACTTAAAATTGGCACAACCATCAATATCAAATCCTATAAAAATCCCAGTAAATAAATCAATTGAAAGCTAATTTTTTCCTGGAAATTTAAAAGCTGCACAGGTATCCCCACTGTTTAAAAAGAATAACTCTCTTGATAAAGGAAACTACAGATCTGTAAGTCTGTTACCATGCATCTCTAAAATTTATGAAAGAGCTATTCGCGACCAGTTAATGGATTTTTTAGATAAACATTTTACCCTCTTCTCTCAGCACTTAGACCTGGTTTTGGTTGCCAAACAGCACTTTTAAAAATAATAGAAGACTGGAAAAAAGCTCTGGATGACAATAAATGTATTGCTGCAATTTTGATGGATCTCTCAAAAGCTTTTGACTGTTTACCGCATAATTTACTTTTGTTAAAATTGGAAGCATATGGCCTAGCAAAAAACTCTCTAAAAATTATTAAAAAGTTATCTAGAAAACAGAAAACAGCGTATTAAAATTGGAAGTTATTACAGTGATTGGGATAAAATGTGTAAAGGGGTACCACAAGGTTCAATTTTGTGACAAGTTCTTTTCAATGTCTTTGTAAATGACATATTTCTTTTTGTTCAAAATAGCACGATTTATGAAACTACGTCGATGACAATACAGTATCATATTGTGATTATGACATAAAATAAAGTTGTTAATACATTAGCGGCTGATAGTTTAAAATTAATAAACTGGTTTTCAATAAATTTAATGAAAGCAAATCCAGACAAATTTCATGCTATTGCCATTGGAAAAAAGACAAATAAACAAAATTTAACATTAAATTTAAATGGAAATAATATTACTTGTGATGATAACGTTAAACACCTTGGAGTAACCATTGATTCAGATTTAAATAGGTTAGGTAGACTAACAGCTTATTACGGACCGACCATTTAACTTACAAGGGGGGGTTATGGTTTTTTATTTCGTTCAGAATTTTTTTTCCGGACAACACGAGAGTTAGAATATTTTTTTTCCAGAATTTAACATTAAGTTATATGACAAAAGCTCTGAATTAGATTATTTTTTTTCCTCCACCAAAATCAGAATATTTTTTCAGCAACATTGGGAATCAGAATATTGTTTTAGGAAAAAACCATAACAACCCCCCCCGCCCCCTTTCAAGTTAAATGGTCGTTCCCTTAATCATTCATTCTTTCAAATTTTAATTACTGTCCAGTAACCTGGCACTACTGTAGTGAAAACATTCTCTTAAAATGGAAAAGATTAAAGAAAGAGCTCTCAGGTTTATTTATGAAGATTATAACAGTTGATATGCAAATTTGCTTGAAAAATCTAAACTACCCTCTTTAAAAATTAGAAGATTAAAAGCCATTGCTGTTGAAACATTTAAAATAATACATAAAAACAGTCCAAGTTATCTTCCTGACTTAATCAATATTAAACTTCAAAATTATAATTTTAGATCACAGGAAACAGCAGTTTTACCACGAGTCAGAACTACCAGGCATGGTCTGAAATCCTTTCGTTATAATGCTGCACAAATCTGAAATGAGCTGCCTAATCACCGTAGAAGGGAAACATCTTTGAGGAAGTTTAAAAATTTAATACAAACATGGGATCCAATGAACAGCTCATGCCATTGCAGTGCATTATAGTACTTCGTAGCTTATGCTCTTTTTTAGTTTGAAATATGGTGCAGTGCTAAACATTGCTGTTTCTATTGCTATGATTATAGACTTTTTATTATCATTTTGTTTTATTTTGCATGTATTATCATTGCTACTTTTTTTTAATCATGCATTATGTTTTATTATTACATACTTAGTTAAAATAAAGGCATTTTTGTATGACCAATATGACCGGAAGTAAACTATCCATATTTTCACATCCCGGGAAAATAACCGGTTATTGGATTACTACAAGATCATTTTCATATCGAGGCCCATATTGGCCCAGGCCAATATGGGTGTCTCTTTTCTAGATGTCGGAAGTATGTAATAAATAGTTTAATACATGGGCATTTCCATATTGGCCTGGTTATCATCCCTCGACCCATATTGGGGTTTCGGGATGATAACCAGGCCAATATGGAAATTCCCATGTAATAATCTGTATATATTACCATGCATTATTATTATTAAATTGGTGTATTTGTGCATGATTGTGTGATGAATACCGGTATGTGCATTTTTGTATGTAGTCGATTTGAAAAACTCATTAGAGCTTGTGTTGTAATATGTTTAATTGATATCGACTTTAACTGACTGCTACGATATAGGTGAAATATTGTTGAAAGTGGCGTTAAACACCACAACTCTAACCCAAATTACATACCGTGACAAGAACAGTTTTTTTTTAATGAGAAATCAACTTAAATTGTATACAATAATGTTTAACCTCAGGTTGTTGTAATGTAATTGTGGTTTTAAATTATTAATTTTTTAGAAAGTGATTTAAACACTCGTTTCAAACATGGTTTATGAAACAATAAATAAAAAATACGTACTTTAAAAAATATTTAAAATTTGCGTGTATTGTTTGTTTTGTTCCCTTCAAAAATGTATTAGAACATTTTAAAATTCACTTAGCTTCACTCAAAACTATCAAAACGACATGCCTATTGCTATTATATCTAATGATCAACCTATATCACCACGAACGATCGACGTGAGTTCGAATTCCGCTCATGGCGAAGTGCACTCGATATAACATTATGTGATACAGTTTGTCAATTGCTTGCGGCAGGTCGGTGGTTTTCTCCGGGTACTCTGGTTTCCTCCACCACTTAAACTGACTTCCACGATATAACTGAAATATTGTTGTGTGTTGTGGCGTTAAATACCATAACCCCTCCTCTAATGATCAGCAGTTGCCGCGTTCAGAAGGATTTGCATCTTTTTCAGCATTTTTATAGTTACATGTACAATAACATGTCAAAAGTCTTTCCGTACTAAGATATTCCCTATATATATTTCATATAAAACCATGATTTTTTTTAACAAACAAAAAAAAACAAAAAAAAATCTTACTCGTTTTTAATGAAATTTTCAACATTAAAAGCAGAAATAAATAAAGTTTCTTTTTCTTACAATTTTCATTTTTTTTTTATTCTTATTCTTTTTTATTTCTACTTGTCCTTATGAAAAGTTTAAATTAAGGTACCCAAGTGGTAATTGAAAAATATCCGGAAATTGAAGGACAGATAATACAATTGCCAAAAGAAAACACGAACAACAATCTACGACACAATACCTTATAAAACACGATTTAAATACCAAATTAATCTTACTATATAATCATAGAAAATTATGACGTCGAGAAAATACATTTGTATTTAAATCATAAATGCTTGCAAACAAGATTTCGAAAAAAATAATATAAAAATTTTTAATATAAACTCTTATTAAATTCTGCTTTTAAAGCTGAAAATTTTAAGAAAACTGGACAAGAAATGCTTTAAGAAAATTGTTTTGAAAATAGGTGGTTTTATTTGAATTATACAAGTAAATATCTTATTGCGGAATTGTTATTGACCCGTGAATATATATCTATCGACTGGTCAATAAACCTGAAACTATTCACTGGATTAGAATTGAGTTTAATATGATATGTACATTTGTACATAATTCTATAGGTATAATATTAACTACCACACTATTGCATTAAAATGTAATGCATATACAATATACGTACAGTGTCGCAAAATATAAAATTTATATGCACGAGCTTCAGGAACAGGTAGAAAAGCGAATATTTAACGAGCTTTTCTAGCCTATTTCCTAGCGAGTGCACATATATTTTATTTTTTAACCAAAAATGTACGTACATGTTATCCTGGAATGTCAAAATGCCCAAAAGAACGCCAAATTTCACTAAGAAATTTTTAAAGAATGTTCTCTGTCACGTCCGCGCTATATTGTTTCTTATTGCTGCTCTGAATAAACCAGGTAGCAGGAGATTTTTAATTGTACAAATGCATATTAGACGAATAAAGCAAAAATATATCTGTATGCCTTTATTGCACAGGAAATGCAATGATTGCAGGATATATAGGCAATATACGTAGAATTAGGTGGTGTAAGATTGATGACCATCACTGTTGTCCAAAAATATATAATTTATTTGTACATGCTTTAGAAACAGGTAGAAAACCGAGCTTTTACGAGATTGTCTGTTGCGTTTCTCAGAGAATGCAAATGAATTATATATTTTCCGACAATGTGTAACAGTGTGTTCTTTCCACCAGTGTATTCTTTCCAGAGGACAAGTTACACTAGTGTATAATTTCCATGTTAACCCTAACCCTAATCCTAGCCATAACCCTAAACCTAACCCTAACCCTAATCCTAACCCTAACCCTAACCCTAACCGGAAATTCTACACGCCGGAATAAAAGTACCTATATTGTGTTTATCTTGCAATGTCAAAAAGTCCAAAAATGTATCTGGCAAATTGTCTGGAAAAGGTTTATATAAGCATCGTTCTAATCGTTTTCAATGGTGTCCTCTAAGAATCCGCGCTTGTACTGTTACCGTTTCTTACCGTCGTTCTACTTGAATCAGGTACCAGAAAAAAATATCTTGGTCAGTGATCGTATATATAACAAAACTTTATCAAGTCTATGCAATTTGACTGCTCAAATAAAACCAGTGCTGGATAAATTAAAATATACGTTATGCAATTACATTTAATCGTCATTTCAAAATGGCTTCATTCCTACCTTTATCTAAGCATCTGACTACCGGAAACACAAGTAGTAAGGCAACAATAAGACTCATGTCTCTTTTCTGTTACAAGATCTAGAGACATACTACGTCGCGAACGTTACGATCAACGTTTTTATACTACTAATTACAAAACAATTGTAATTTCCGTGTTTGTTTATTCATGTTTAAACATACGACCACTAAGCTATCGACCAATAAGACGATATGTCTCAAAACCAAAGCAAAACTTAATAGGAATTAAATGTACTATTAAAGATTCTAGCGACCAATAATAATACATATATTACAGCAAATGCATATTCAACACATTGAATTAACACATGGACATATAAGACATATTTATGGAGCCCCTCCTCCACCATACAATACCAAAGTTGATAATTATTTACGTAAATAGATGCCGGCCTTATCTGTTATATTTTTAATTACAGTAAAAAGACGTCAGTGTGAATAAATTACAATAATTGCTTTCTAATTATTAGTTCATTGTTGTTGTTTGCTATCTAATTGCTATCTTTGGTTGTTAGTTATATCGGGTTGTATATAAATGTAAGAAATAATCCTGGCGTATATTTAAGTGTTTTTCTCTTTGTACTTACCAATAATAGATACATGTCACTTTAGGTCTTTAGATATAATCATATATAATTGTGCATTCTTGACGAAAGCGTACATTAATACACTATTATGCTTTACATTAACATTTCCGACTTTAATGAATTTTAAATGTGCTTGGTGTTGACAATACCACGGACGGAGGTCATCCTTTATTGGAGGAAGTTTTGTATACAGATTAGAGACAGCGCTATTACTCATTACTCATTGTCCAATATATAGGCCAATATTGGTGAGACTACTATTTATTGCAAATTTATGAGCAAAGATGAAACAAAGAGCTATGGAGTGAGTGAGTTGTTGAGTGATTGTTGTTTAACGCCAACTCAGCAATTTATCAGTTATATCATGGCGAGAACGAGTTAATTTTCAATGAAATGATGACGATATCTGCTTTATACTAGACCAACACGCTTAGTTTGATTTTTATAGTGCTAGTTCCCTGAAACAACAATCCGCGGATAGACATGTCACCCCACTCGGACACATCATTCTGATTCCATGGCAACCAGTCGTTGCTCTTTCTCCTTAATACTTCGTGCTTAAAGGAGAAGCAGCAAATACCAATTTAATAGTCTTTGGTTTGACCTGATCGGCCTCGAACCCATGACCTATCGCACTCGAGGAGAGCACGCTAACCATTACACCACCGACGCGTTTCAAATAGCTATGGACGAAAGTCAATTGACTATTTAGTGTAACAGTATCTGCTATTCAGGTGATAGACTAGTGGCACCGTCATGGTACTTGTGTTAGCAATCCGGTGATAAATCACGAATGAGGAAATGACGGGAATGTGATTATGATAAACGGAACATATCTGTGGTAATTTGTGACACAGATATTCGATAATGTCATCCCTATAACCACTAGGAACCGATGGTTCAATAGATTCCTTGTTAACAGCAACGTTCCATCATTTTGTCGTAAAGCGTCGTTCTTAACCGGTCTTCACTGTACATGTCGAGGTTTAGGTCAAAGTATAAGCATACATCCATGTAGATGTATCTGTGCACTCGACTCGCAGCTGCAAGTGATAAAGTTTACCAGTTGCTTGCCCATGGTCGGTGGTTCTCTCCGGCTTCCCCCCACCACTAAAACTGGTCGCCATGATATAGCTGAAATATTGCTGAAAGTGGCGTTAAACACCAAAAATTCATTCATGTATCTGTGATGTCCTTTTTACCAGCTAAATGATATATATATGGGATAAAAATAATCAGACAAGTCTGCATTAATATAACAAGGTAACAAGTCAGCGAGAGAAGAGCACAGTTGGAAGTCATAAGAATGTCTACTGTCTGTTGATGAAAACAACATAGTATTTAGTGATTTAGTGTTACTCAATCTTTCACCGGGTTTGTAACTAGAGTAACACGACGGGTGCCACTAGTGGAGCATGAACTGCTTACACATCCGAAGAATCTGAGTTCACGTAAACATAGACGCAAGTTACGACCGTTTCACTAACAATTAGGATTTACGACTTACGTGTATCTACCACCACTCTTAACTTTGCGATCACTTTTTATCGTAAGTCGTAAATCCTAATTGTTAGTGAAACGGTCGTAAATCTTAGTACACTTACGTCTACGTTTACGACTTGCGACCTTTAGTGAACCGGTCGCCAGGATAATTTGTTCGAGTGGAGCGACATGTCTATCCACGGACTGTTAGTGAACTAGCACAATACAATTCATCTAAGTATGTTGGTCTACTACAAAACGGACCTCGTCATCATTTCCATGAAAGTTAACTTGCTTTCGCCATGATATAGCTGAAAAAGCTGAATTGGCGTTAAACAACAATCACTAACCATCCACTAATCAACAATATTTCAGTGATATAATGGTGGTCAGTTTTACTGGGGGGGAAGATTTTAAAAATACACGAATAAAACTACTGACTTTCCGCAAGTAATTGGCAGACTTTCTCACATAAAGTTAGATCGAGTACACCCCGTCATGTCTGGGTATTGAGTCCCCACCATTAGTGGTGCTAGACATCAATTCATTACGTAAATTGACACTGAAACAACCATGACACCAGCTGCTTACAACAACACTCATGATAATTGTCATGTTGTTTATGCACGATATATCATTAACAATAAAATATAAAACATATGCGTCATTAATATTTTTAATGTAAACAAATTGAATAATGGTCGCACAGTTGGACAGCATCATTTATATTGGTAATACCGGGCGTATTTTGTTTTTAAACCCACTGTTTTAGGTAATATTGAAATAGTATTGAATCAGTGGTTTGGCGAGTGCCATCTCGAATTTATTTTGATTGTGAGAAAGAACAACTAATTATATCTACACAGTAAGTAGATAAAGGAATAGACTATCAGCTTTAGGGGTAGGGTTATGGCGTTTAACGCCACTTTCAACAATATTTCAGCTATATCATGGCGGTCAGTTTTATTGGTGGAGGAAACCAGAATATCCTGAGAAAACTACCGACATGTCGCAAGTCTCTGACACACTTTATCAGATAATCTTGTATATAGTACACCATGTCATGAGCGGGATTCGCACCCACAGCTTTAGTGGTGATATGCACTGATTGTACAGGTAGTTCTCATTCGATACGATCACAACTATGACAGCCCTGGTCAGTGTATTTTATTAAGAATTAAGAACACAATAAAATAAAGCATGTTCCATTTTAACAGTAAGATTTATTTGTGTTCATTTTTAATTTGTATATGTGTTTTTCCTGAAAATTATTGGAATGCAAACAATCAAGCTGAGAAAAAAATAGGACAGAATTCCAACTTATCCTACACTTAATGTTTCCGTAATGTGCAGAATTTGTGTTCTTTTTGCTTTGTTTGTTTTGTTTTTGTTCTTTTGCTTTGTTTATTTTTGTTTTGTTTTATATACAATTACATAAACACACATGGAACATGCCAAACACAAAATCGGGATTTACAAATATATCAGCGACAACAGAAAGAAGTATAAAACACACACATACAACGGAAGGACAATTAAAGTTCGAATGGTAGGCGACTGGTGTTAGGGCGACGAAGCATGGCATGGAATCGATACTGATTTATTTTGATTTTTGGTGCTTAACGCCACTTTTAACAATATTTCAGCTACATGTATATCATGGCGACCCGTTTTAGTTTTGGAAGAAGCCGGAGAACCCGGAGAGAACCACCGACCATGCGAGTCGAGTACAGCCTTTTTGTAATTTACAAAGCCGGGCGCGAACCCACGCCGTATTGGTGATAGGCTTGTATGAGTTGTTAGGTAATCCAACTACCTAACTCATTGAGCCACTCGGGCCCTTTGTATACAGATTAGAGACAACGTTACAACTTACAACTCATTGTCCAAAATATAGGCCAATATTGGTGAGACTACTATAATATTGCAAATTTTTAGGCAAAAATGAAGCAAAGATCTATGGAAGAAAGTGAATTGGCTATTCAATGAAACATTATACTCTATTCAGGTGATAGACAATGAACCTCCTAGCACCATTATATTATTGTTTCTAAATATATTTTAATTTTAGGATATCCACTATTGTTTGACCCCATTTGAAAGTGAATGCCAGTGGCGGAATCTGAGTTCGTTCTTTGCGGGTCCTTCATATCAATCACTCCGTTACATTAAGTGGAATAGTCTGAAACATCATACCAATCACTGCGTTACTATAGACGTTTTCAGAAATCGGTGATTACCTAGTTATCGTTCGTGGACGCTATGTGGTGTTACTATCGTCCGCCATTATGAAAGTACAACAATCAGTTGTTTATATTAGTTACGATTAATAAGTATTCATATATTGGACTAGATAAACACGCTTCATGTATATTTAAGAATCAACCCAATACATAAATTAGATTTTTGTGTTTTAGTGATGTCTTTGCCATAACTTGTTATGCAATACACAGTTAACTATCAGTTATAATGATAGTTATCTTTTTACAATATGAATTTAACACCTTTGTTGCAAAATGATACGACTGTCTATTCCCCTAAGTGCCAAACCCAGGAAGCATCGCATCGTTGTTGACACGGTCGACCTTCAGCAGACTACAAGTCTAGAAAACGCTACCTCTTCCCTAACACGTCAATATTAAATTTTAATTAATCTTCAAAAACGTATAAAATTAAAGAATAAATCAATATAAAACTATGAAATCCTAGCAAAGAAATTTAGAAAAAAATACAAATGGGGTGAAAAATGCCCGTCCGCTAATAGGTATATTAGGTTTCTCATGAAACTTTTTTAATTTGATAAAACTAAAATTCCTTTTCATCTTCACAACAGATACCTATAAAGAAATTGACCGACAAAAAGTTTAAATTTGTTTTACAATTTAGCAAAAAAAAACAAAAAAACAACAGAATTGAAAAATGCACCTTAAGATGTCACATTCAAAGTTAAAGCTACGATTTTGACCAAAAAAATACATGTTTAAGAAATTGGTAAATAGCTTTAAAATGATGAAATAGAGGTAAATACACGCGATTGAACGAAAAACTGAAATAATATAAGTCATCAGGTTGTTCTGACGATGATATCGTACCCCGTACCCCCCCCCCC
>MJUT01019619.1:48266-76344 GCA_002080005.1 Gigantidas platifrons | reverse complement strand
CCCCCTGGAGATAAATAATGACCGGTCCCTAAAGAGGCTGTAGACGCTTACTCTGCCGGCACACCTGGTCTAACCCTGATTTTTATGGGTCCGTGATAGTCATCTTTTGTGTACGTTTTTGGTTTTTGTGTAGTCTTTTTTTTCTCTGTCTTTGCTCGTCTGCTCGATTTTGCCGATTCCCTTCGGACTTACGGCTTTGGATTCCTCCTGTGGAACGGAGGTTCGGTTTCTTACTTTTTTTTAAATGGTTATGTAATGTTGGCAAATTGCGTTAGTGCTGTGGAAAACACAGGGTAGAAAAGAAATTCTGACGAGGCTGAGTACCAGCGGAATACTCTAACCAAACTACATCAGACCTTTGGATTATGGATATCGACCCTTCGGGCTATCGGACCTTCGGACTATCGGCCCTTCGGACTATCGGCCCTTCGGACTATCGGACTATCGGACCTTCGGACCAACGGGGTGTAACCATATGGTTAACTCAATCATATATACAGTCAAGTCCGATAAAAGCTTGGTAATGATAGAGGAAACCAAATATCTACGAATAAAGTAAAAATACATATGGATATTTCGTAACGGTCAACCAAATTGTGATGACGACCGTAGACTTTTCTGTAGTGATCACGTCAACCTAGGAACAACGTAGCCCTGTCTGAGTAGCTTTAGCGCCAGCAGCTGAGCACTGTCCTGAAAATCACAGTACTGGGCACAAGCTATAGAATAACATATGGGTTGTCAAATGTAAGCTCCATACGCTGGTGATGCTTGCATATTGCTACTCATAAAAGTGAAGCTAACTCTTGGAAAAGTAAATTATCGCGTGTCGTAGAGTTTGCTTTAATCTTCCTTCGTTGTCGATTTCAAGGTGGAGGACAGGGTAAGAAGCAGACATTTGAGTATCAGTGGTAACCTTAACCTCAATCTCATATGGATAGATGCGATGTAGCTAATCACCGAACCGAGAATTATTTAGTGACATAACATATAAAGCCACAGCTGGAATAAAAGGCCTGGGTTAATTTCTATCTTCATTCTTGAGAGGCCCGTGAAGGAAGTCTGGCTCAAAAAACATTTAAAAACAAATTAGTGAGTAGCGGGGCACAATTCGTGTCCATTGGAATACCAATTGTTTGTTGAAAAACCCGTCCACCAAACAGGACAATTATATTGTCGATTAAGCAATCTAACATTGGAATGAAATCGTCCTGTTTATATGTATTATTAGTTTTGAATGGTTTTTGGCAAAGTAAGATTTGTCTCTATCAATAACAAGATACTGGTACATTTGTTCTCCTTTCTTCTTTGAGAAGCAACCCTGAATCAATTATTCTATTTTATATGTTAGTAGCGTATGTGGGATTATGGTATATAATGTCGAGAAATCAAAAGTTTTAATGCTTCTGCTTCTGCCTTTTAATGGCCACCATCAACTAGTTGATTATTATGCCATTGGAGTACGCATGTAAATTTTTAGAATATTAAAATACTGACGGGTCAGTAGTATGTACATGTATAATTAAAACTATGTACAGTTCCATTTTATAATGTGGAAGTTAGCTAACTTGTGCTTTGAAAGCAACACGTGTTGTGGTGGCTGCTGTGTTTGTAGGTAGTGAATTCCAATCTCGGATAGATCGTGGGAAGAAGGAATATTTCCTATAGTCGTTGCTGCTGGGTGGTACTTGGAAAGATAGCGGGTGCATGTTTCTGGTGGTTCTTTTTAGTGGTATAAGTATATCCTCTTTGTTAATAGCTACATCTTCGTGGTGTATTTTGTATAGCATATGTAACCGAGCATCACGTCTTCTGTGTTGTAGTGATTTCCATTTTAAGTGTTTCAAGCATGGAATCGACACTTGATATGTTGCCTTGTCGGTTACAAACGTATATGGCACCTGTACGCGGGACAATCTCTAGAGTATGAATATCCTTTTGTGTGTAGGGATCCCATACAGTTGATGCGTTCTTACTAGTGGTTCTTACTAGTGAGGTGTACGCATTTTGTTTTACTGTTGTTGATCCGATGTTAAGGTTACGTCGTAGGAATCCCAGTGTCTTGTTTGCTTTGCCGCATATTGAGTTGATGTGTTTGGTCCAACGAAGGTCTGATGAAATTAGACACCCCAGATATTTGGCGCTTTCGACGGATTCTAAGGTGTGTCCATGTAGACTGTATTTGTATTTGATTGGATTTGGTTTCCTGATTATTGTTAGGACATTGCATTTGTCAGGGTGGAATTCCATTTTCCATTTCCTCTCCCAAATGCCTAGCTTGTTAAGGTATGTCTGAAGTGCTAGGGCATCATTCTCAGATGTTATTGTTAAGTACGCTGTGGTGTCATCAGCGAAGAGCCTAACTGTTGATTTTATACCTTGTGGCATATCGTTGATATAGAATAGGAACAGGCTAGGTCCTAAAACTGATCTTGTTGTACGCCTTAGTCGACGCTGATGTAGTCTGATGTTGCGCCGTCTACAACTACCGCCTGTGATCTTTCGTGTATGTAGTTTTTTATCCAGTTGTTCGTTTTACCACGGATTCCACAATGCTCTAGCTGGTGGGCAAGGAGGCTGTGACTCATTTTGTCAAAGGCTTTAGAGAACTCCATGATAAGAACATCTGTTTACTTCCCTGATGTCATATTTTTGCTGGTTTCGTCGATGAATGCTGCTACAAGCATACTGAGATGTAGAATGCATTGCCTTTCGTAATAATTTGGTCCGAAGCTGCTTCGCCTGTTTATAGCATACATAGATAACATTGACTATTTCCTACACAAATATTGTCGAACGTCTTCTATAGTTAAGTTCTAAATTTACCCGGAATGACATGTAAATATTTAAAAAGTACTAAAGATGGTCTTAGTTGATTAAGTAATATATATTTGACATATGTAGTTGTTAAGCAGATTTCACAAATAACCTCTTGCAGGTAAACGTTGTCCAAGCCTTACAAATCATTTAATTTCAAAAGATGGAAAATGTGCATACCATTATGGGGACACGATCGCTGTTGCATGTGAGCCTGGATACCATTTCAAAGGAGATAGAATTTTAGCATGTGAACAGTCAGGCCAATGGAACGCCACTCTACCTACATGTGAAGGTAAACGACTATATAGATCACTAACTAATCCAAATATGACCTCATGAAAATTTTCATATACGAGTCAATCGTTTCTGTATATACTTCGGAAATAGGACGGACATCAGAAATATTAATTCCATCGTTACATCTAAAATTTAAAAACATATTGTTTTCTGTTTTCCATCTAACAATTCATTCGATGTCTAGAAATGTTTTCTTTCTATACGATATGTCACAAAATAATAACTCACATTTGAAATAAATGTCGTTTAACATTCATTATCATATTTGGACATCTCAACTAATAATCGACTGATATTAGTAGTATTTATTACAGGTCAAACTAGATCGTCTTAGTTATTTATATCATGAAAGGTTCATGAAAAGAAATCAAATAGTGATAGTCAATAATTCCATCAATATAAAAACACGAACATTCGCCTCTCACTTTAACCCACTGAATCAAAAACAAACATTCGCCTCTCACTTTAACACACTTTAACCCACTGAACACACACACAAAAGACCACGACATACGACGTTAGAAATCCAGAACCTGGTTTGAAGATACCAAAAGATACCAAAAGGAATTAAAGTCGTAAATGTCACAGAGAAAGGACCAAAACGCATCAACCTGTTCTTCCTTCACAAATACTGATAGGAGACAATTGACTAATTACATCTTTGATAGTTGTTGTGATTTTGGTACAAACTCTTTAGTCCATAAAATACATTGACACTTTTTGAAATACTATCTTGTTGTAAATGGAATCTATTTGACTGTTCAATGTATCAATATTCAAACCATGCCCATGGATCAATACAGATGTTCTTTTTTTATCGAAGTGTAAATATTATATTTATTCATTATTTACAGAAATAACTTGCACTCGTATGTCATTAAGACTGACGGAAGACATAATTGTTATGAAACACACACACAACTATAACTACCGGGAGATGGTGACACTATCATGTAAATCTGGTTTAACCGGCACAACTGTGACGTCACAATGTACAGATGTAAACAAATGGTCACATAAACCACCGATATGTGCAAGTAAGATTTCATTGTCGGCATTATATACACCAAACCAGTAAATGGGGAGATTAAACACACACCACTAAACTCATCTAAGTTATTTAGATTCACAAAATACTAAAATTACCGAACTGTTGCAAGTTTTGCACAATATTTTAAAGCTATATTATTAATATATTCCATTCGTCACAGGTACATTGTCTGTCTTTTAATTAAATGAAAAAACACTAATCATTAATTGGTATGATGACTGCAATGAAGCCAACCACAAAGAGGTGTAACATTATACAGCATATTTAACATGGATAGTTCTACAACATTTACTTGCTTCATTTATTGACTAAAGTTTTCGGTGACTTGAGGAAGGTCGATGATTTATCCTCTGAAATTCCTGTATCTTCCACAAAATAACTGACATATTATTCCCCTATAGCCTATGCATCTCATAAATAGGTGCAGTTATATCGCCATCTCATTGAGTCACCAATGACTGTGTCACGTCTGATCGGCCTCAGTAAATATCATATATCTTGGAATAATAGATCCTTATATTAACCTCAGCAAAAGTCAATAATTGTATATTATTTCTATTTATTGAGGTATAAGACAATGTATTTAATATCTTCAGTAATATCTATTTCGTTGTTTTAATACTGGTTTGTTTTGTATTCTAATTTACCGCAATAACATGCACTAAAACATCATAAAATTTACCCCAGAACGTTAATGTTAGAAACGCAAACAGAGTTATAAGTTTAATGAGGAAGAGAGAATGACATGTACTATAGTGGTAAAATTGTTACATCACATGTACAGATGTAAACACACTGTACAAGTAGGATCTTACATTATGTATTTAAACTGGTAGGTGTAGACGGGAGATTAATATTGTGACATGGCATTCAAATATTGGAAAAAACAAAATAACAAGCTACCACGCTGATAAATGACTATTAATAATATAATAATCAAAAGGCGATTCTGATCTTAAAACCGATTAATAGAATCCTGAGAAGTCATATGACCCTGCGGTTTAATAGACAATGATTAATTACTTTTATATTTTCTATTTGTTCAAAATTATATAATCTAAGACACTATATTCAATATCTTCAATATTTTCCATTTTCGTTTGGTATGCTAATTTATTTATTTTCTATTTCCAGGAATAGCATGCACTCGAACATCATTACATTTAACTCGTAGTGTAAATGTAGCAAATGACAAACAAAGTTATAACTTTAATGAGGAAGTCACATTGTCATGTAAACATGGCTTCATTGGTAAAACTGTGACAGCACGGTGTACATATGTCAACAATTGGTCAGAAAATACTCCTTATTGTACAAGTAAGATGTTTATTATTGCAATAGGTAAACTTGTAATTATAGATGGGAGATATTGCACGCAATACGGGAAGCATTGGAAAATGTAATATAAAGAACGTTGCCAAAGGTGAAGATAATTTCCAAGACGTCATTGTGCTCCCAGATTCGTTATCAATGGTTGGTTGTGAAATTTTCTGATATTAAATTAGAGCTATCTCTCTTTTTATATAAAATTGACGTATTGACCTGATAGATGACATTAAAGGGTCACCAGACGTTCTCGGTCGCCTGCTTTGCTTAAACCGGGCTTCAGAGTTATTGTGACACTAGCTACTCGAGGAGTGTTGTGAATAAGGGTAATAACAAAATTACCGAACACCGAGCAATCTTCCACAGGGAATGGCAAAACTCATAAATCAACAAACAGACAAAATCAGTCAACAACCGGAATACATACAATACATACAATATAGGTACCTCTCATCCTGCAATAGCATTAAAACATTTGACTTCTCTACCCTCTATACAACTATTTATCACTCTAAGCTGAAGGACAGATGAAGGGAGTTGGTCCATCTGTGTCTAATAAACAAGAATGGCCAACGTAGATACAAATACCTTTTGCTAGGAAGGGTCCTATCTTATTTTGTTAAAAGCACTCTGATTCTACCACAAAGTTATCTGAAACTAATACCATCAACATGCACGAGTTTTTGATTGACAACATATTTGTTATCTTTGGTTGACGTGTTTTTCAACAGACAGTTGCCATACAAATGGGTACAACATGTGCTCCTTTTTTCGCCGATTTGTTTCTTTATTCGTATGAGGCAGACTTTATGCAAGGGATTCTCAAGAAAAACGAAAAGAATCTAGCCCGATCCTTTAATTTCACGTTCAGCTATATAGATAATATCCTTTCACTAAATAAATTCTAGGTCGCATTGCATCTATCTTATTGAGCTTGAAATAAAGGATACCACAGATACAGATAGGTATGTTTCATACCTTGGCCTACACCTCGACATTGACGATACATTAGGACAAAACAGATTATTTAAATTTTCCCATTTCCATTCAAATTTAGCAACATTCCAACAGCACCTGCATATGGAATATATATCTCTCAGTTGATACGATATT
Source organism: Gigantidas platifrons (assembly GCA_002080005.1). Lineage (NCBI taxonomy): Eukaryota > Metazoa > Mollusca > Bivalvia > Mytilida > Modiolidae > Gigantidas > Gigantidas platifrons. The sequence goes on along the minus strand of MJUT01019619.1, from coordinate 69,737 downwards.
CCAAAGCTTGTGGTTCCTATCAGGATTTCTTTGATAGAGGGTTGCTGCTAACAAGGAAACTACTGAACCAAGGGTTCCTCATAGTTAATTTGAAGCCACCATGACCGTTATGGAATATCTGTGTCACAAATGACCACGGATATGTTCCACTTGTCGTAAGCACTTCTCGGTTCTTTCCTCATTCATGACGTATCACCGGATTTGTAACTAGATTAACAAGGCGGGTGTCCCTAGTGGGGCTGGAACTGCTTAATCTTCCGGAGCACCTGAGTTCACCCCCGGTTTTTAGTGTGTTTTTGTTACTCGATCTTTAGCCTTATATGTATGTTTTTTTAGATCGCTGTTGGTCCGTTTGTCCTTTTTCTTTTGGCGATGGTGTTGTCTGCTCCTCTTCGATATGCATATTCTGATTACCCCTTTGGTATCTTCAAACTCTGCTTATGTGGTATTTGTTTGTTCATAACAGTCTGTCAGTGGCAATGTTGAGGTGGAGATCAATGTATGAGGCAGACTTAGCTGTATCTATAGTATCCTTTATTTCAAACTCAATGGGATAGATGTCATCAATCAAATCATCAAAATTCATCTATACAGCGAAACGTGAAACTAAAAGATCGGGCTAATTTCCTTCATTGCCATCACTTGGCGTCCGGTGTCCATCCGTCGTCGTCCGTCTGTACACTTTTCACATTTTAATCATCCTTTGACACCCCTACGCCAAATGAAATGAAACGAGGTAGGAAGCATCTATATAAAGTCCTCTATACAGATTGCTCATTTTGGTCTGATTCGGTAGCAAACTTGGCGGCACAGGCAATTCTTGTTTCTGATTGGTCGATTTCTAAATATTTTCTCCTCTGAAAAGCTTGACCAAATAAACGGAATATTGGTAGGAAGCATCTATGGAATGTCTTCTATAAAGACTGATAATTTCGTACCGATTTGTTGACAAACATGGTCGTCACAGGCAATTCATGTTTCTGATTTGTTTATTTGTTAGAATATCTTCTCCTTTGAAACCGCTTAGCCAAATAAGACCATGTAGGAAGTATCAATGGAAAGTTCTCTATGAAGATTGCTTATTTCGTCCTGATCCGTTAACAAACATGGCCACCACAGGCAAACATAAATATAAAACAATCCTCTGAAACAACATTGCCAAATGAACCGAAACGTGGTTGGAAGCATCTATGGAAGATCCTTTATAAAGTTTCCTCTAAACAGAATGAAAGGTGAGCGGACACAGGCCCAGCCCACTGAGCCTCTAGCCTTTGCGAAGACTGTATGAAATCCGCCTCTTATAAGGCCCAGAGGGGGAACACAGTTGGTTCACATATAGATGCTGACTGTCTGTTGAAAAGCACGTCCGCCAAACAAAATATTTATGTTGTCAATCAAAAACTCCAACATTTTGATGAGATCAGTTTTAGATAACGTTTTTGGTAGAATCAGAGTGGTTTTGTCTTACAACATAAGAATTGTCTCTGCCTAGGACAAGTTTGGCCCCTCTTTTTCATGAACACAGTTCTGTTAATTTTCTTTTAGTTTCTCATTGGTTCACTCTGGTGTTGTTGTTTTGTTATTGTTGTCAGGTGCAAATGGTTCACACTGGTCTTTGTTAGTTGCTGTCAACTATTACTGGTTCTCATTTGATTGGTTTTGATAGTATTGGTAAATGTCACTGGTCCCAACTGGTTGCATTGCTTTTGGCATTATATATGGCTCCCACCATAGTTGTACTGTGTGGGGCTATTTCTGTAAAATATCACTGGTTCCAACTGGTTGAATGGTTTGGGCATAACTGTCCATTATCACAGATTCTTACTGGTTGTATTTGTGGGGCATTACTGTCCATTATCAATGGTTATATTGCTTTATGCATTACTGTCAAATATGATTAGTTCTCATTGGTTTTATTATGCGTATATATCTAGCAAATATCACTCTTTCTCACTGGTCTAATTGATTTAGAAGAAAGAATAACAGGAATTATCCTGCAATTGGATTATTTTTTGTCATAATAAATGGGTTGAAATAAACTATTGCGTTGTTATGACACTGTCATAATGACACTTTTCACATTAGCCTAATAAAGCTATTAAGCCACGCCCCTGTCATAACAACACTTTTCACATTAGCCTAATAAAGCCAGTAAACCAGGCTCCTTACCGGAACTAGTATTGCGGTAACGGTATCAACTGGGTTTCTGTTATCTTTTTTTTTACTATTAATAAAATAACATTTTGGTTTGCTCGGCACGAAACGGATGAAAAGATTCGATAAAGCTCTTATTTCATCCGTTTCTAAGCCTCGCCACATAAATTTTATATTACACCAATATTGTACATTTAATCTTTTTAGTGACTCAGAAAATAGGATGTTCTGCATTTTTCAAAGAAAAGTAAAACTTCAATTATTTGTATTGCAGTGACATATGGAAACGATAAGATTAATGTATCTATCTTCTTTATCATACAATTGTCGTATATTTAACCATCTATATTAACAGAGGAATACAAAGGGGTATCAAAAGTGGTATTTGGCGTAGTTGTAGCTTTAATAATTGTTGTCGCTGTTGGAATCATCATAGGTCTTATTTGCTTTATGAGGTAAGTGTTTTCATAATAGTTATATAACAATGAATTGACATACATAAGATACACATACTGATCACCTACATTACCGCAATATCTGTTCAGCGAATTGCATTGAAGCAGCATTGAAATGAGTATTCATATATTCTAAAATATATAATACAGCACAGTGGGATTGGGACAAATCAAGTACACCCTGATATGAAATACACCAATTCAAAAAAACAAAAAACAAAGCAAAAACCAAAAAATTATAAAAAACAAAAAACAAAAAAAAACAAAAACACAACACAGACAGCTGAAAAGATGAGCAACATGGACCTCATCAAGCTATCGTGTCAACTGAGAGATATATATAATAAGGCAGTTGTGTAGGTCATTATCGCTAGTATCGCGGCGTTGCCGATAGGGTGAACTACTATAATAATGATAATATATGTCGAAACCTTAAACTTACGTTATTGTTTAATTATGCTAACGTCATAATGTATTTGACAGCACACTGACTGACAGTTGTCAGCTACATAGTTAGTTCCTTTATACAAGCTATGTCATTCGGTGAGATCAAAGAAAAAATGTCCAAATTACTTATAAATATTCTTCATATATAGGTGCAACTGGAATGTTGCTACGCATAAATGGAAAATTCATCATGTCAAAAATTCAAAATAATATATTGTGTTGCAAGCTGTTCTCAAATGACCCTCGCTGTGAATTACTCTTCATTTTATGAAATGTATGTGGAAATAACTACAAGTAAACATCAGCAATCAAATTCCAATTTTCCGGCTACTCATATCATAATCATTTGACAGTCCTTTATTTCGCACACTTTACTTACTTACTTAAATCCTTGCTATGCCTCATGGCTCATAGGGAAAGGACAACATTTCTCCACTCTTCTCTTTTGTTGGCTTTTCTGTCTATTGTGCCCCAGGTGTATCCTCTTTCCTTTATTTCATTTTCGATGGTGCACCTCCATGTTGTTTTTGGTCTTCCTCTTTTTTTTCCCTTCTGGTGTCCATCTTAGGGCTACCTTTGTCATGTCTTCAGATGGTTTACGTAGAAAATTACCAAGCCATCTCCATCTCTTTTGAATCAACAAAGTCTCCATGTCCTTGATGTGTGTGATATTTTGCAGGTCTTTGTTGGAGATTTTGTTCGGCCAGAATATATTTATTATCTTTCTCCGACATGTGTTATGGAAGCTGGAGAGTCTGTTGATTTCTTGATCAGTCATTCCCCAGCACTCTGAGCCATATAGGAACACAGATACTACACAGCTGTTATCAAGTTTAAGCTTGGTCTTCTTTGAAAAGGCTGTTGTCTTTCAGATGCTGATCTAGCTTTTCTATTCTGACCTTTATATCTCTTTCAGTTCCACTCTCTGTTGTTATACAGCTTCTTATGTAATTAAAGGAGTCTACTGTATCCAGTTGTTTCCCTTCTACAAATATGACTGGAAATCTCTCTGTGTTGAGGTACATTAACTTTGTTTTCTTGGTATTGATCTTAAAGCCAACCATTCTAGCATTTTCTTCTACCTTTCTGGTCTTTTCCTGCATATGATCTTCAGTATGTGATAATAGCGCTAAATCATCAGCGTAGTCTGTATCCTCTAGTGTAGTACATAGTGTCCATCTCAATCCGGTGTTACCTTCTGTTAGGGTTGTTCTCACTACCCAATCAATGGCAATTATAAAGAGCACAGATGATATAATACATCCCTGTCTTACTCCTGATTTTGGACGGGAACTAGTGTCAGCTTCAGAGGTGATGGTACATGAGAAATTTGTATAGAACTGCTTGATGAGTTACACTATCTTACTTGGTATTCCATAGTTTCTCAAAATTTCCCATAGACTGTCTCTGTGTAGGCTGTCAAAGGTTTTCTCAAAATCTACAAAATTAACAAGTCATTTTCTCTGCCACTCATGGCACTGTTCTAAGATGTTTCTGAGGAGAAATATGTGTTCTATATATGTAACCTCTACCTTTTCTGAACCCAGCTTGCTCTTGTCGTAGTATCTTGTCCACAGTTTCTGCAATTCTTGATATCAAAGTCATGCAGAGAACCTTACTCGGAATAGATAGTAAGGTGATTCCTCTCCAGTTGTTGCAGTTAGTCAAGTCTCCTGATTTTGATATTCTTATTATGTTGCCTTCAGACCAACTGTTAGGTATAACAGCTTCTTCCCATATTTTGTGGAATACTGGGTGTAAAGTATCCGCTGCAAGAACTGGATCTGTCTTAAAAAGTTCAGCCTTTAGTTGGTCTGTGCCAGATGCCTTCTTCTTTTTCAAATCTTTAATGGCTTTCTGTATTTCTAGTTTTGAAGGTGGATCTGTGTCTATTGCTAGGTCCATGGGTACTTCAGGAATAATTGCAAGTACATCCGGATCTAAAGTTTCGTTCTTAATAGACCCGCCCTGTCGATTTCGAGGTGTAGGTCAAGGTATGAAGCAGACCTATATGTATCTGTGGTATCCTTTATTTCAAGCTCAATGGGATAGCTGCGATCAACAAAATCACCAAATCTAGAATTATTTAGTGAAGGACATCATCTATATAGCGGAACGTGAAATTAAAGGATCGGGCTCGCTTCTTTTCGTTTTTCTTGAGAATCCCCTGTATGAAGTCTGCCTCATACGAATAAAGGAACAATTTGGCCAGAAGAGGAGCACAGTTTGTACCAATGTTGACAAACACGTCCACCAAACATAGCAAATATGTTGTCAATCAAAAACTCGAGCATGTTGAAGATATCAGTTTCAGAGAACATTTTGGTAGAATCAGAGAGATGTTTTACAAAATACGATATGTCTGTTCCTAGCACAAGGTATGTGTATCTACGTTAGCCATTCTTTTTCTTTACGAAACACAGTTGGACCAACTCCCTTAATTTGTCCTTAAGCTTAGAGAGAGGAATATTCGTGTAAAGGGTAGAGAAGTCAAATGTTTTAATGCTATTGTAGGAGGAGAGAGACCTAGACTGTATGTACTCTAACAGAATCCACATATGATTCACACCACCTCTCTAGTGGCTATTGTAACAGTAGCTCTGAATCCCGGGTTTGACTGCCGATAGAATACATGTTAATAATTTGGAAAGAGGATTCGTGGAGCATTTGGCAGACCCAGCAATATAGCACTGTTTGAAAGGACACTTGTGTAATTTAGGAATCCAGTAGAGTGATGGTAGATCCAGTTCTTCATCTTTGGTTGAAATTTCAAAGGAACATAAAACAGCCTATGATTATCCAGGATTTCCTCTTTCGTAAGTGTCGTCAACTTATGTATTTCTCTATGAGGAAAAAGAGTACCTCCTATTACTAAATTGTTGGTTCCACACAAGTCTACTAAGCGTTCGCCATTGTCGTTGATGTTTCCACAGACGTATTTTCCCATCACTCTTTCTTTCCCGGTGTTATCAATTCAAACCTTGGCGTTTAAATCACCCATTACATATTGTTACGTCATGTTTTGGTACTTTTTCTATCTCAGATTGTAAATCTAGATAGAAATATGTTTTCTCTTCATCATCTGCTTCATTTATCGGAGCATAGCATTGAATGATGGTTAGTTTTCCCTGCTTTGCTTGAAAGAGAGCTCTTATTATTATTTCGTTTACAGGTGCATACTCTAACATTTCTTTTTTACATTTCTGTTCATTATAATAACTACTCCACCATGGTGTTTCTCATCATTTCTACCTGAGTATACAATTGTTTCTCCTGTACTTGTTATTCTTTTACCACACCCAGTCCATCTACATTCACTCATTCCTATCAGGTGGAGTTTGTATGCTCTCATTTCTCTTATGACTTGAGCTTATTTTCCTGTTTCCTACATTGTTCTTACATTTCAGCATCCAATTTTTAGCTTTGTTCTCGTTTTCAGAATACTTTTCATGTTGTCAGCTTCCGTATGGCTTTCACTGACATCATTCATGCTTGCAGATGTCTGCTGGTACTCTGATCTTCCGATATGCTTTCGTCATAGCATATTGGTCAATTTGAATGTGAGAGGAACCGGAAGAACAAGCAGCTGACATAAAAAAGAAACTTAACCAATAATGTGATTGTTATATGGTAAAAATGTTTCGCTTAATTTCCATCCATAGAGAGTTTGAAATATTCTGAGAATTTAGCTTATTGAACATTCTGAACTATACTTCAAGAAGGATATATATACCGTTTTCGTAACACGTGATGACTATCCATCTGAATATTCTAAAATATTAGATGTCAAAAAGTAATATGTATGTAGCTGAATATACCTGATGTATATATTTTATATTTTATAATTTCAGAATAAAATTAAAAGATTCAAGTAGACAGAATGAGGACATAAAAATAAACATGGGTATGTAGAAATTCACAAATGTGAATGCGAATGCGGAAAAAGAAACCCGTTATATCCAATAAAAGTAACTTTTTTTGTTTCAATAGTAATGTATCTAAGCTGTACAATAATTATTCAATAATTTAAAAAAAAAAAAAATTAAAAGTCGTGAGAATAGCTTTTTTATGTGAACGAGTTTACCTTATTTTCATATTACAGCATTTGTCAAATTCTTAAACTCGACGATAAAAATAACTGCCTGTAAGAGCGCCCTGTATGATCGGTCTCTAACGGCGGTCTGTATCTTATATTAGAGGCCCTTTTTTACAATAGCATTGCTGGGTGTATTATTGTACAAATGTTTTATATTGTCTTACCTAGACCCAATATTTTATGTGTTATGATATTTGCACAAATATAGAAGACAGTGTTTATTTATCTCCCCATAGACATTCTATTTTATGCATGATACATTGTCTTTAAATATTAACATATACAAAATGTAATAAAACATAATCTTTATTTTTAGATCAACGCATAAATGACAATGAAGACCAACTCTACAGTAAGCTACTGATAAACGACAATTAAGTTACTGAAATATCAGAAGAGGGACGAACAAGCGATGAATCTAGTGAATTGTCCTCATAAAGGGACCGCTGTTTTATATCGATTAATTAATTCAATTGTATACTATATGTATAAATGTGCAGTTTGTGGAATGATTCAAAAGATGTACGTATATTTTACATGAAATGATGTTTCTACAAGTGTGACATGGGAAAATGTGCGTTAAAGTTCTATAAACAATGATAACAATATTCAGGATTAGTAGAAGCATGAATACATTAACAAAGAACTAATTGTTAACCTCATACAGGAGCTTTTTTCATTTTAATATATTGTATATTAATAGAGTATCTTATTTGTAGTCCCATGTATTGATTAAATTTATAGTTTGTGGAATGTATCAATCGATATGAATACCTGTGACACTGAATATATTGCATCGAAATAAAAGAGAGTATAATTCCATACAAAGCCAATATACTCGGACGTTTCTATAATGTATCCCCTCCCCGGAGAATGTCTTGTGCATTTCTACGTTGTTTTCTTCGATGACAATAAGATGTTTAGAATGACTTGGATGTCTGTTATTAAGTGTAATTCACTAATGATTGTATCCTACTGTTATCAACCAATACTCGGTCGTTTGATGAATGTATCTTGATATCTATATTTCTATTTTATAAAGTTATCGTCTAATTGTTAATATCACAAGTAGTTTTGTTTGTATTGCTGCTGTACTATTTATACCATGTAATAATAAAAACAAGACGGAGGTATGCACATTACTTCATATTAAATTTTCAGCAAGACAAACAGTAAAACAAAAGTGATGTAAAAAAAGATATCACACTATAGAAACACTTCCAGAATCTAATCGTACAATCCTGGTGGAGCTATGCAATAAATGTGTTTGAATTAAGGAGATATGAGATTTATTCACTCTCAGAAAGTCAGACTTCCCTCGACCGATGCCACGATGCACTCACGAAACGGTGAACAAATCTTTGCTATTTTCAAGCTCTTTTTCACCTCACTCTAATGCAATGGAAATAATTGTACATTATTCTATTTTGGTCTATATTATATCCTCTATACTATAAGATATATTGTACTTCAAATGGTTTTTTTCTGTCAGCACATCATTCCTATAATGTCGTATCGACAAGTAATGATGATAATAATGTATTAACTATCTCTTCTGGTGAGCTAAATTCACCACGGACGAATGATTTAAATAATATTGTACAATTGGTAGTTGTATGAAAACTTGTTGTTTATGTTAAAATGCTAGTAAAGATAATGTAAATAATGTTAGAATACTTACGCTTAATTGTTTTGGAATTAAAACAAAACTTAACTATCCAGAATTTATTGAAATGCTAAATAATTTTGATATGATATCCTTAGTTGAAACCAAAACTGATGATTGTGATATTATAAATATACCAGATTATACTGTCAAAGTGATAAATAGAAAGTTTATGTCGTTTAAAAGATCAGGAGGTACAATTTTAGCATAATAAAAATGAATATGAGAAAGACATTTCTGAATTACCTAAAGAGTCTACTTTTATACTGTGGTTCAAAATAAGTAAATAATCAACAGGCTGTGATGACGATAGTATACATGGGATTGTGTATATCCCACCAGAAATTCTAAGTATGTGTTGATTGACTCTTTAATGGAAATTGAAAATGAGTTTCAAAACGTTAGAGAAAATTATCAATATTGCTGAAACATGGTGATTTTAATAGCAGGACGTCAGAAGAATCCGATTTCATTGATTTTGATAGAGAATTAGGTAACAATGAGAATGTTGAGCATTTATTATTTGATACCAGTAATGTATATATGTTGGAAGAATTAGTTATTCCCCTAAGACGGGTTAATGAACATAAGGTTATAAACCAGTATGGTAGAAAATTGTTAGATTTGTGTAAATATAATGATGTGTTCATTTTGAATGGTAGAATAAGTGGAGGACAAATAAATTGGTAAATTTACATGTACAAATGTTAGTGCTGTAGACTATACCATTTCATCTCCAGAATACTTAAACCATATTACTAATTTACAAACTGGATACCTGTGTTGAAGAGCTCAGTAAACTTTTTATAAATTTAGCTAAGACAACTTTTGGAATAAAGAGATCAAGAAACATAGAAGAGGGAAAAAGTAAAGTACGTGTATCTAAAACACAATGATTTAGATTAAACTGCAAATTTACTAGACATAATTAGGGAACGACCATTTAACTTGAAAATGGGGGGGTTATGTTTTTTTCATAAAAAAATATTCTGATTCCCAATGTTGCTGAAAAAAATATTCTGATTTTGGTGGAGGAAGAAAATAATAATCTGATGCAGAGTTTTTGTCATATAACCTAATGTTCAATTCTGGAGAAAAAAAATTCGCGACAAAAACAAATAATATTCTAACTCTCGTGTTGTCCGAAAAAACATTTCTGAGTGAAAGAAAAAAACATAACCCCCCACCCCCCTCCTGGAAGTTAAATGGTCGGTCCCTTAAAAATTAAAGAGTAGACATAAGATAAATAAAACAGAATCCTCAAAATTAGAGATGAAGAAGGCAGAAAAGAGCACAAAGCTGCTCGACACAAGTATCCTTAATCATAGGAAAGAAATGAGACAAAAGATGAAGGAATTAAGGCCGAACAATGGTAAAGAATATTTGAAAATATTAAATTCAGGTTGCCGTCAGAAGCAAACAAATATTTCTATAAGCTCTCTTTTTGATTTTTTTTCATTGAATGAAACTCCTGATAACATAGAAAATGATTTAGACATCTTGGATATATAACCTCATTTCATAAATACTCCCGATATTGAAATAAATGGACAAATTACCGCCGATGAGCTATTAAAGTCTATCAAAGATTTAAAGACCGAGAAAGCATGAGGCGATGATAATATAATTATTGAATATATAAAATCATCTGCACATTTGCTGATACAAATCTATGTTAAATTGTTTTGTTGTATATTCGATTCAGGTAAAGTACTGGGTACATGACAATCAGGAAATATTTTACCCATATTCAAAAACAAGGGATATCTGATGATCCTACAAATTATAGACCAATTTCGATTTTGAGCTGTCTAGGGACACTTTTTACCTCGATACTTGATAAAAGATTGAATACTTACTCAGGCGATTTTTTTTTTATCAACGAAAGCCAAGTAGGTTTTAGACATGGTTGCTCAACAACAAAAATGATAATATATTTTTTTTGCACTCATTATTTTAACTTCTAACCTTGAAAAAGAAAACAATGTTCTGTGTATTCATAGATTTTGAAAAAAAGCCTTCAATACTGTTTGGAGAGATGGTTTATGGTGTAAATTACTAATGAATCATATTAATGGTAAAATGTACAATGTAATAGTTGACATGTATCATAATGTGAAATCTAGAATTATGTATGATAATAAATTTTCCGAATTTGTACGTGTGGGAACGGAGTCAGACAGGTATATTTCTTATCCCCGTTCCTATTTTCTTTATGCTTTAATTATTTGGAAACATTAAAAACAAATAGTAATGTAACTGGTTTGAAAACATTATCTGATGAATTAGAACAACAGCTTGGATATTATGTTAAATTATTTGTGATTATGTATGCTGATGATACTGTTCTCTTGGCAGAGTCTGCAAGTAATTTACTGAGTATGTTGAATATATTCCAAGAATACTGCATCAAATGGAAGCTTAAAGTAAATATAGACAAACCAAAAGTTATGATTTTTTGCCAACAAACATTCATTTCAAGTATGGGGATACGGAATTAGAAATTATGAAATACTGTTTGTATCTTGGAACAAAATTCAGTAGGTCAGTGTCATTTAGTAATGCTAAAAAGGAACTCGTGAACAGGATAACTAAAGCTATCCATGAGGTACTCAAAAAGGACAGACTTCCATCAATAACATGTCAATTAGAACTATTTAACAGTATGGTCAAGCCAATAATACTTTATGGGTGTGAAACTTGGGGATTTAGAAATAACGAAATTATTGATAGGCTACATTTGAAATTATGTAAGCTATATCTAAAAACTTCAACTCCCGATTTATGGTCTATTGTGAACTAGGAAGATATCCCATTGGTATTGATATCAAGGTTAGAATGATAAAATTCTGGTGTAAAATTATTATTGGTAAACAAAGTACATTTTTCAGACATTATATACATTATTTTGCAACAATAATTTTATAAAAGATGGTTTTTCATCATGGATAACAAATATCCAGGATACTTTAAATAAATGTGGTTTATCATATATATATAGTTGTACCAGAATTGTATATCAGAAAAATGGTGTAGTAATGGTTTTAAGATGAATATGAATAGATCAATTTAAACAGACTGGGAGCACATCTGTAGATAATTCACCAAACCTTTGAAATATAGATTATGCAAAAAGAGGGGGGTATCTTTTGAAAATTATTTGGAAATTTTGAAGGACAAGGATTTATTCTTTCTCTGTCGTTTCCGTACCTCTAATCACAGACTACCCATTGAAATCAGTTGGTAGCAAAATATAAATCGAGAGAATAGAATATGTAATTTGTGTCAGGTTAGAAAGTCAGTAGACGAGTTTCATTATTTATTCGAATGCACTGAATTTGTACAGGACAGAACCAAGTTGATTTCCCAAAAATACAGATATTGTCCAAATACAGTAAACAAAATAGTGCCTTGATGTGTTCAAATTATGTGGTTGAATTAACTAAAATATGTAGATTCATTAGAATAGTTAACAGTACGGTATGTCCTTATGTAGGAAGAAGAGCTTGAAGATACCAAAGGGGTAATCAGAATCCGTATATCGAAGAAGAACAGACAACACAATGGCCAAAAGAAAAGGTACAAAAGGACAAACAACGATCTACAAAACATACACACAAAACCAAAGATGGAGTAACACGAACCCCACTAAAAACCGTGGTAAGCAGTTCCTGGTCCACTAGTGACACCCATCGTGTTAATCTAGTTGCAAATCCGGTGATAAGTCATGAATGGTAAAGGACCGGGAAGTGATGTCGACAAGTGGAACCTATCCGTGGTCATTTGTGACAGAGATATTCCATAACGGTCAACCAAGTCATGGTGGCGACCGCAAAACTTTCGAAGTAATGACTTCAACTTAACTAAGAGGAATCCTTGGTTCAGTATATTCTTTGTTTGTAGCAACCCTCTATCAAGGAAATCCTTGTAGGAGCCACAAGCTCTGGAATATCGTATCAACTGAGAAATATATACTGCTGGAATATTGCTACATTGGAATGGAAAGTACACAATGGGAAAATTGAAATCATCTCTGTCGTAAAGTTTCGTTTTTAACCGCCTCTCACCTCCAATTTCGGGTCAAGATATGAAGCAAACCTATCTCTATCTGTAATATACTTTATTTCAAGTTCAATGGGATAGATGCTATCAACGAAATCACCAAACCTAGAATTATTTAGTGAAAGGACATGATCTATATAGCGGAACGAGAAATTAAAGGATCGGGATAGCTTCTTTTCATTTTCCTTGAGAAGCCCCTGTATGAAGTCTGCCTAATACGAATAAAGGAACAATTCGGCGAGAAGAGGAACACAGTTTGTACTCATAGGTATGCGGACTGTCTGTTGAAAAACACGTCCACAAAACTGAAAAGATAACAAAAATGTTGTCAATTAAGAACTCGAGCATGTTGTTGATATCAGTTTCAGAGAACTTTTTTGGTAGAATCAGGGTGGGCTTATTTTTTACCAAATAAGATATGTCCCTTCCGAGCACAAGGTATTTATATCTACGTTTGCCATTCTTTTTTTACGAAATACAGTCGGACCAACTCCCTTAATTTGTCTTTTAGCGTAGAGTGAGGAATGGTTGTGTAGAGGGTAGAGAAGACAAATGTTTTAATGTTATTGCAGGAGGAGAGAGACATAGATGGTATGGACTATAACAAATCTTTAGAGTTCTTCAGAATCCACATCTGATTGACACACCCTTCGAGTTGGTAGTGTCACAGTATCTATGAAGCCCGGTTTTGACCGCCGATAGAATACATGTTAATAATTTGGAAAGAGGTTCCGTGGAGCATTTGGCCGACCCAGCAAAATAGCGCTGTTTGAAAGGACACGTGTGTGATTTAAGAATCCAGTAGAGTGATGGTAGATCCAGTTCTTCATCTTTGGCTTAAATTCTAAAGGAACATAAAACATATATATGATTGTCCAGGATTTCCTCTTTCGTAAGTGCCAACTGAATTATCGATACCTAATTCCTTTATGAAACATTCTATGTAATATGATTTACACACAAAAACAATATTGCTAGGGGCCTTGTCGGCGCAGACAATAACATATTTGTCATGAAGAAGCAATATTTGGGTCTTTAAAGATTGATGCAGATCGAATACTCGTAGACCCACTGATTTTTTTTTAATTCTAATATGAATGAGCGACCTAACACTCTTCACCCATTCGAAATCAGTATCTAAGTCCTCTTTTTCACGTTTTTTTTCGGAATGAGTAAAGAGTGTGAGGTCGCTCATACATATTATAGCCCAGACAATTTCTGTGTCGAGAACATTCAATATAGTGTGCATTAAGTTCAAGATGCGGACTTGTCATTGTGTACGACACTTGCATGACTGCATTATTTTATTAAGAAGATAGGAAACAAGTTTATCTCCTGCACTTTTGAAGGGTCAATACGAAGCCACGAAAGTGAGCGGTCATGCATATAAGGGTATCGATCTTGTCTCTGGTTCTATGACTTTCCGATTGCAGTTTATAGCGTTTCTGACGATGTGGTATTTTGTTTTTTGTGCATTACTTGCATGTGAACAAATATTTTGAAATCTAATTACTCCAAGTCAAAGCTATTGTTATTCTTGTGCCAGAAACACACGATTGTAAATTACATTTCCATATATGATAAACCCTACAGTTTTTCAAAACGTCTATCAAGTAAGTATTTAAATATTTTGAAATATAACTGTCATATTTATTGTTCTTCTGCTTCTAGAAATGTATTCTTGCTGGGTATTTTTCAAAATTAAAGGTATGGCAAAATTCCAGGAAACTTACAAATCAAGTACTAAGTATTTTAGTAACAATGTTTATTTCATATCCCAGTTAATGCTCTTTCATTAATAAAAATGTATGTTTGCAAGGTACATGTACTTTTAAATAAAGGTTAGGCTTATAGTTTATGGGGCTTAACCCCACTTTCAAGAAAATTTCAGCTATATCGTGGCGGTCAGTTTTATTGTCGATGGAAACCGGAGTCCCCGAAAAAAAACCACCGACCTATCGCAAATCTCCGACAATTTAACGTCTTCACCTAATGTTGCACCAAGTACACATCGCCATGAACGAGATTCAGACTTACAACATTCAATAAAGGTGTGTGTGTGTAAGGGGGGGTGCGCCCGTGCATCAAACAACGTAAAAAACACACGGCTAAGTCTTTTCCCAGGCATCGAACAAATGAATGTTGCAAGGATTTTATAACCACGTTAAAGGAAAGACTGATGTAAGTATGAAAATGGGTGGTTGAGAATCTAAAATGATATTAGTCATACTAATGTAAAAAAAAAAATTCCCTTTATTAACAGAAATTAAATACGTACAGGTAAACTAATTGATTTAATAATATAAAACTACAGATAACATTTATATAAAAGAAAAGATGCATTTGTTACCATCCCAGTAAATAATACATTTTTATAGGAATTATTGTTGACAGAAATAAACACAATTTGCAATATATTTTGTATCATAGCTAGACCGTCGTGGTCTTATTAGAATTTTAACTACTTATGCAATCAGTGCATGTCACCACTAACGTTGTGAGTACGGATCCAGCTCAGGCGAGGTGTACTCGATATAACATTGTGATAAGGTTTGTCAGTGACTTGCGGCAGGTCGGTGGTTTCCCCAACAATAACACTGACCGCCAGGATATAACTGAAATATTGGTGAAAGTGGCGTTAAATACTATAACACCAAACCCTAACCCTATATCATAGCGGATATAAGGTAAACCCAAACAGAATAGTGTACAATTATTTCCCTTGTAATTAGAGTGAGATGAAAATTTGTTCACCATTTCCCGAGTGCGTCATCCAAGGTAAGCCTGACTTTTCGAGGGTGAACAGATCTTCATATCTCCTTCATTCAAGGAAAATTAATGTATAGCTCCACTACGATTGATCGATTACATTTTAGAAGTGTTCCGATAGTATAAAATTGAATATGGAGTAATTATCATATCTTCTCCCTCTTGATTTGATAATTACATGGTATATATAGTACAACAATACAAAATAACGACTGGTGATATTAACAACCACAAGATAACTATATAAAATAGAAATAAATATGAAGATATAAAGATATATTCATCGAACGACTAAGCATTGGATGATAACAGTAGGATACAATCATCAGTGAATTACATTAAATAACAGACATCTAAGTCATTCTACAACATTTTAATTTCATAAAAAAAAGTTACTACGTAGAAAGAGCATGACGTTCCTCCGGAGTAGTATTTAGAAACGTCCGGGTATAGTGGCTTGTATGGACTTGTCATTAGCTCAGCATGATCCGAGTATATTACTAAGACGAAGATAAAGCTATATAAATAGGGTATAAACAAGCATAGTCATACTGGTTAATTTCAATGAAATGGATAAGATATAAACAACGAAACGTTAGAGAAAACCGAATGTACAATTAATAATGGAGAATCTAGAGACACAAACTAAGCCTTAACGGACGGAGATATGGAAGGAACAAATAATTACAACCAATGAAAGTATAGTTGAAGATGAACATTAGGATAATGCGAAAATGGATATGCTAAACATGTGGTAATCAATGGGGTACGATAGGAAGAGTGGTTATATTAGCAGTACAAACACGACGTGGAAGAGTAGGCAATAGAAGCGAATAGTGGTGATATATTCTGCTACATAGGCTTAGAGTGTATCACTAGAAAATCCAGGTGTAAAGTTACTTCCAGTCATTAAAATCCCCAAAGTCAAAATTCATTTAATGGTAATAACTTTGACATTATAAAAACATTAACTGATCAGGACACTTAAAATGGCGCAGACAAAATGTGTCCTTGCTTGATAATGTCTTAAGGACACCATATACTTAATTTCTACTAGTTATTTAGAATTGATCAATCATACCTGATTCATACATATTTAAGATTTCAGATTATTCCTACTTTGTTGTTGTTTAATGTTTTATAACGTTTATGTTCATTCTATATTGACAGTTTGTTCATATATGGCTTTCTAAGGGATTACTCGTCTACTTTGGTAATCTGTGGATCGTCATTTGCGAATTTCTGATACACATATTACCTTTTATACCTAGTTTACAACATATATATATGCATTCTTTTGAATTCTAAGAAGTCAAAGATTTTGCGGAAACATTTAGCAAACATAAGATTTCAGTCGCAAGCCGCAGAAATGTCAAATCCATAACGGTTACAGCAATACGCAATGCAATTGTTTTATATTTAACATACACATGTATTACAATGTTTTGTGAATGTCAAATACTATTGTTGACAACGATATCTGTTGCAATATAGATCTTATCAAAAAGGAAATATTTGTGACATAGCCACATCTCTACGACATTCATTTAGAACAATGTATTATTTAAGGTTATCGCTTTTATTTAAATAATACAATACAATAAGCTATGTGTGGTTGATATGATATTAAACTGTACACTCTGATGTATTACGATGCAATATATTCATTGTTTCAAATATACATATCGTTTGGTATATTTCACAAACTTTACATTTAATCATTCCATGGGACTACAAATAAATTAATATATGCATATACAATACAATATAACGAAAACAGCCCCTGTATGAGGTTACAATTAGTTATTTGTTAATGTATCAATCTTTTAACTACTAATACTGAATATTATTATCATAGTTTATTCTCGTATTTATTCTCGTACATTCTCACATGTCACGGGACGTCGTGGTCATGATCGTATGTTAGTTGACTGTTCAACTACCTATGCAATCATGCCTATCACCTCTAAAGTTGTGAGCTCGAGCACCGCTCAGGAGAGGTGTACTTGATACAACATTATGTGATATAAGTCATCGGTGGTTTTCTTCGGGTACTCCGGTTTCCTCCACCCATAAAACTGACTGCCACGATATAATTGAAACATTGTTGAAATGGCGTTAAACACCATAACCCTCTCATGTCACATCTGTAAAAATATCATTTCATGTAAAATATACGCACATCCTTTGAATCATTGCACAAACCTTACATTTAAGCTTATAGCGAGCATCGCAAGATGCGAGCTAAACAGCAACATGAGTGTAAGGAGGTGAATCAATATACTAACAATACCAACCGGAAGTGGTTTTTAAGTTTCAGCATAGAATGGACAATCGGAGAGAATGACCGGAAATGGCCTATTAATTACAATAAAAAATAAGTATCCAGTTTAAAAATAACAAACAACAAATAGGAATCCGTACAGCTTCTTTACATGAAACGATTAATTTATTTAAAAAAATGACAATCGCTATAGTTTACGTCACACAAGTATTGTTATGTCACGTCATTCATTTCATGATCGCTGTCACTGACACTGTTTAGAGTAAACAATCATTGCCCTGCGTTTCTCAACTGAGTTGGTGGCAATTTACAGTTGGTTGCCGAATAATTGTTTATGTATTGAACGGTGCAGTTCCCAGCAATGTGAAAAGAATGTCTTTATATTTAAAATTAGTAAGATAAATCTCGAGTACGTTGAGATTTTCCTGACGGAGATTCCGCAATGTTTACAAAGACGTCACTGGGGTTTCCCCACATTCCTAACCTATGACGTGTTAGTTCCGACTAAAGTACATCTTGTATATATATATCGTGCTGGAACCTATTTTGACGCGGACCAGAAATGACGCACCGAGATGCATTCGGGTTTTATTTATGAACGGCAAAACCTATGACCTCAGAGGTTTGGGGTTTCTTCACGTTGACGGCAGTGTTCGCTGTTGTATCCCACGACATATGGAATTCACCCATAAACAAGGTTAGAAATCATCTAGTTTTGTTGTCTATATAAAAACCGCCATGTTTCCTTACGTCCAAAAGATCGTTTACTAAAATAGACCCACGGTTGGCCTAAAACCCTTCAAAGTGTTGTCAAAAGTTTCCATCTGCTGACAGGCTGGTTGGGCATATTAGGTCACTTGACTGTCATGTGGTGAGAATTCCGTACTAAAAAAAATATACACTGTCAAAGTGTGGCAATCACTTATATAATTTTCAATGAATATAACGAAATATGGCAAATAGAAATTAAAAACTGTTTAAATAAATCTTTTCTTTGGAGCAATTAAGAACTAATGAATAGAACTGAAAATTATTTTAATACAGTTGTGACATTTTTCACTGATCAGTATTTAAAATATATCATGTTAAACATGTCTAAAATATTGAATTAATAGATATCACCATACAGTAACTTACTAAAAAAAAAAATGGACGTTCATTATGGACAGTGCTGTTGGATTTGACATTTAAGTTGTTAATTTGGATGTTATTGTTTGGATTTTACAACTTTGGACATTCATCAAAGACAGTGGTTTCGAATGGAAGCATTTTGTTTTATTAGCAAGGTAAGCTGTAGTGATAATATATTGATAGAATAGGAGTGCGTGATTTCCGGTCCCTGAACAAAATGTAAACACATTACCTGTGTACCAAGAAAACGTTGAAAATGGCATGAAAACAAAATAATTATTAATCATATTGCAAATTAAATCGATAGAAAAGAATAAATTCTTTATTTTTATGCAGAAATTTTAAAACAACAATCTATCGTCAAACGGTAACAAACAATTATCTGCTTAGGTGCGTCATTACTGGTTCCACGGGGATGTATAGGCCATGTTCTATCACATAGGTTGTATCTATTAGCAAAATAGATGTATTTCTATAGAATACATACTTAATGTTTGATTAATGATCATTACAGAGTGAAGTACAGGAAACAGCCTTTAATTTGAATAAAAAATAACAATCCAGTTTAAAAACAATCCCCCCTAAAAATAGAAAGGAAACCGTACATGAAACGATTAATTTATCTAAAAAAATGGACAATCGTTAGACCTTCTTGTTTCGCCCCTAAAGCTGTCATCAGACGATTTCGTTGATCATGTCGCTCATAGTTTCAAAACAAAGAAAAAAATGTCAAGCAATTGATTGTAGGAGTATAAAGATGATTTTTTTAAAAACAATATTGATTCATTTGCCAACCCTTAAAACTATTTACACTGGTTGGCGTGGCTAACCTATTGTTGGAGGTTAGCCCTTAGCTCCTCTATGGAACTGGCCCCAACTGTAGTGGTTCCATTCTTGTGCTGTTCTTTGGAAGGAGATTCTGGGAGTGTAATAATTGGACCTCTCCTTGAAGAATCTATGTTGACCTCTGGTTCTGCTGTCACCAGGTCTGAGGTATAAGACTCGGTCGATGTCCACGAGTCGATGCTGGATCTTGTACATCATAACGAGTCTGCTTATCCTCCTCCGTTGTTCTAAAGTCTGCCTCTCAAGTGATGTTAACATGCTTGTCACACATCATTGTGTTCTGCTGGTGTAATCATTTATGACGAAGTGGGCAGCTCTTTTTTGTACATTTTCGAATGTCTGTATCAGGGTTTGGGTGGTGTGATCACAAACCATTGCTGCATATTCCAGGGTTGGTTGTAGGATCGTGAGGTAGCTGGTTTCTCTTACTTGTTTCATTTTGATCAACTGCCGATTGGTCCGATCAAAATTGTTTGTTTACAACATGAGAAGTGGATCAGCGGGGGTAAAACATTCGATATTTTATGCCTTTTCTGTCGGGGTTATGAATTGATTTGTGCGTGAAAAGGATGATTCTAATATGACTCCGTGTTATCGTCAGTTTATATAATACTCAACAACAACACTTTTAGCGCAAACGCGGTAATGTTGTCAATTCGGCTATTCCGTGTACCCTCCCGCGAAATGGTGTACGTTATACTGACCTACATTTACCGTAGAAAAAAATGTAAATAAACAAGAACGTAATATCGGACGATGAAATATAACAAATAAAATATGTGAACAAATGTTTTTTATATTTTTTTTAATATATATGCAAGGTCGTCTGTTGCTATTAATTATGGCTACGCCGTTGAGAATTGGGATCACAGTCGAACATTGTGGTGAAAAATACAAGATAATCCACCATGAGAAGCCCCACACAAATTTTGCTAGACATTACATAATCAGGTCGCTTCAAACGGGACAAATACAGAAAGTATACAGGCACCAAATCTTTGAAATTTCTAGTTCAAACCAACCTCCTACTGCTGTTGTAAGCTCCATTGGCACTGCCACCGAGATGGATACTGAGATGGATCAAATTCAATCAGACAATGAACTTCTAGATGTAGAAATTGAAGAAAGTGATGCTGTCCCAGAGAATCCAAACCCTACTAGTAGATTAAAGGCTGTCCCAAGTGCAGAAGTGCTATATTCCATAGCCATGGCCAGAACAGAGCCCACAACCAATAGACAAACTACCTGGGGAGTTAAATTGTTTCGAGGTGCCTATTGAATATATTTAAATATAATAAATATTATTTACACAGTGGGTGTAATCCTCAAAATTTTCCATACATTGCTGCTACTAATTTGCTATTTTTCAGTGTCAAAAATTAAAAAAAGTCTTAGGTGGAGGGTTCAAATTGAGTTTCTATGACAAGCCTGCATACTAAAATTGCATATGGATAATTGTGTACTTCCCTGTGTATATTTATTAGCCAGAAAATATCCTCAAAAAGTAACAACAGTAAATGTACATGTTTCAACACTGCAAGAACAAAAAAAATGCTGTACA
>MJUT01019619.1:16799-45766 GCA_002080005.1 Gigantidas platifrons | reverse complement strand
TAGATTTCACCATACAGTAACTTACTAAAAAAAAATCGACGTTCATTATGGACAGTGCTGTTGGATTTGACATTTCAGTTGTTAATTTGGATGTTGTTGTTTGGATTTTACAACTTTGGACATTCGTCAAAGACAGTGGTTTCGAATGGAAGCATTTTTTTTTATTAGCAAGGTAAGATGTAGTGATAATATATTGATAGAATAGGGGTGCGTGATTTCCGGTCCCTGAACAAAATGTAAACACATTACCTGTGTACCAAGAAAACGTTGAAAATGGCATGAAAACAAAATAATTATTAATCATATTGCAAATTAAATCGATAGAAAAGAATAAATTCTTTATTTTTATGCAGAAATTTTAAAACAACAATCTATCGTCAAACGGTAACAAACAATTATCTGCTTAGGTGTGTCATTACTGGTTCCACGGGGATATATAGGCCATTTTCTATCACATAGGTTGTATCTATTAGCAAAATAGATGTATTTCTATAGAATACATACTTAATGTTTGATTAATGACCATTACAGAGTGAAGTACAGGAAACAGCCTTTAATTTGAATAAAAAATAACTATCCAGTTTTAAAATAATCCCCCCTAGAAATAGAAAGGAAACCGTACATGAAGCGATTAATTTATCTAAAAAATGGACAATCGTTAGACCTTCTTGTTTCGCCCCTAAAGCTGTCATCAGACGATTTCGTTGATCATGTCGCTCATAGTTTCAAAACAAAGAAAAAAAATGTCAAGCAATTGTAGGAGTATAAAGATGATTTTTTTAAAAACAATATTGATTCAGTTGCCAACCCTTAAAACTATTTACACTGGTTGGCGTGGCTAACCTATTGTTGGAGGTTAGCCCTGAACTCCTCTATGGAGCTGGCCCCAACTGTAGTTGTTCCATTCTTGTGCTGTTCTTTGGAAGGAGATTCTGGGAGTGTCATAATTGGACCTCTCCTTGAAAAATCTATGTTGACCTCTGGTTCTGCTGTCACCAGGTCTGAGGTATAAGTCTCGGTCGATGTCCATGAGTCGATGATGGATCTTGTACATCATAACGAGTCTGCTTATCCCCATCCGTTGTTCTAAAGTCTGCCTCTCAAGTGATGTTAACATGCTTGTCACACATCATTGTGTTCTGCTGGTGTAATCATTTATGACGAAGTGGGCAGCTCTTTTTTGTACATTTTCGAATGTCTGTATCAGGGTTTGGGTGGTGGGATCACAAACCATTGCTGCATATTCCATGGTTGGTTGTAGGATCGTGAGGTAGCTGGTTTCTCTTACTTGTTTCATTTTCATCAACTGTCGATTGGTCCGATCAAAATTGTTTGTTTACAAGAGAAGTGGATCAGCGGGGGTAAAACATTCGATATTTTATGCCTTTTCTGTCGGAGTTATGAATTGATTTGTGCGTGAAAAGGATGATTCTAATATGACTCCGTGTTATCGTCAGTTTATATAATACTCAACAACAACACTTTTAGCGCAAACGCGGTAATGTTGTCAATTCGGCTATTCCGTGTACCCTCCCGCGAAATGGTGTACGTTATACTGACCTACATTTACCGTAGAAAAAATGTAAATAAACAAGAACGTAATATCGGACGATGAAATATAACAAATAAAATATGTGAACAAATGTTTTTATATTTTTTTTAATATATATGCAAGGTCGTCTGTTGCTATTAATTATGGCTACGCCGTTGAGAATTGGGATCACAGTCGAACATTGTGGTGAAAAATACAAGATAATCCACCATGATAAGCCCCACACAAATTTTGCTAGACATTACATAATCAGGTCGCTTCAAACGGGACAAATACAGAAAGTATACAGGCACCAAATCTTTGAAATTTCTAGTTCAAACCAACCTCTTACTGCTGCTGTAAGCTCCATTGGCACTGCCACCGAGATGGATACTGAGATGGAACAAGTTCAATCAGACAATGAACTTCTAGATGTAGAAATTGAAGAAAGTGATGCTGTCCCAGAGAATCCAAACCCTACTAGTAGATTTAAGGCTGTCCCAAGTGCAGAAGTGCTAGATTCCATAGCCATGGCCAGAACAGAGCCCACAACCAATAGACAAACTACCTGGGGAGTTAAATTGCTTCGAGGTGCCTATTGAATATATTTAAATATAATAAATATTATTTACACAGTGAGTGTAATCCTCAAAATATTCCATACATTGCTGCTACTAATTTTGCTATTTTTCAGTGTCAAAAATTAAAAAAAGTCTTAGGTGGAGGGTTCAAATTGAGTTGCTGTGACAAGCCTGCATACTAAAATTGCATATGGATAATTTTGTACTTCCCTGTGTATATTTATTAGCCAGAAAATGTCCTCAAAAAGTAACAACAGTAAATGTACATGTTTCAACACTGCAAGAACAAAAAAAATGCTGTACACTTATTTATCATAATGTAATTTAAAAGCAAAAATATAATTTTAATGAAAATACATTTTTATAAAGTCTGTATTGTATCTTACAAAAAATTACATACATGATATTTGGTCCTGTTGGGGATTCGAACCCCAATCTTTTGCATTAAATGCAAATGTACTATCCATTTGTACTAACAGAACTGCATACATGTATGAGTACCGTATTCGCCCTAATAAGAGCCCATGTCCCAATAAGTGCCCCTTGCCCAAAATCCTGTGAAAAAAATAGAATAAGCGCCCCCTTTCTGCATAATTCACATACATTTTATGTTTATTTTCTTGTGTCGCCATGCTCAAAACGAAAATTCAGAACTGGAGGTATTAGAAACGTATTGCGAAGGCGGTCGAGGACATGTTAAAATTATGTTTTCAGCAATCCAAATAAGCACCCCCTTTTTTGATTTTTTTAAGCGCCCTCGGCACTTATTAGGTTGAATACGCTATAGATATGTACATAGACTTCACAAATGCATTTTTAAAACACACTGAACACTGATTCAGGATGCAATATTGAATAAAAACCAGGAAAAAAAGTAATCAAGTGTACAAGTGAAATGTAAAGAGACAACCTGAAACAATGAAGCCGTTTATTTTATTTTTTGGCATTACGGCTCATTATAATATGACGTCAAACGATATAATACTTGATAACACCACACTTCACATTTACACATTGCGACTCTACAAAATGAAACAAAACTCTATAAATAATACCCAGAGTAACTTTCTGTGAAATGAAGGATTTATTAAACTAAATTCTGTCCAACTCATAGTTCAAACTTGGAATATTTTTCAGACTCAAAATTTGTCTTTATGAAATGGCGGCATGAAAAACATGGTGTATAGGGCCCGGCTGAATCGATAAATATGGAATATTCATATTGTCATATTAGAATTGAAATAATTCATTCGCGGTATGATGTTGTACTCATTTACACATGGGCTGGGCCTTTATACTCTTATTTACTACCTCTCTATCGCTTGGTAAAAAATAATCGAATATGCAATGTAAAACTCCAGCCCATGTCAGTCTGTGCCAAAAAACTTTTCAGCTACTAGCCCGAATAGCTAATTTTGAGGTTTTCTTCTATTTGTTTATATACATTTCAGTAAAATTTCACTAGCCCGAACAAAATTTTACTAGTCTCGGGCATAGGGCTAGTGGTTAAAGGCGCCACAGACTGTATTTATTTACACATGGGCTGGGCCTGTACTACCTCGCTATCGCTCAGTAAAAAGTAATCAAATATAAAGGCCCAGCCTATGTTGTACTCATTTACACATGGGCTGGGCCTTTACTACCTGGTTATCGCTCAGTAAAAAAAATCGAATATAAAGGCCCAGCCCATGTGTAAACGAGTACAACATCATAACGCTCATGAATTATTTCTTAAACATGAGCTGTCATAATCTATTTTATCAAGAACAATGGCTCAGAATATCCTTGTTTTATCTTTTTAGGATGGTTATCGGGAAACAATTTTGGCATACAGTTTGAAACTTTGGACGCAAATACTCTGAATATCAGACTCCGTGCATTGTATGCAAGTTGACAAACAAACAAAGGGTACGACTATTCCAAATCGTCTCTCATTAGGATAAGGGCAGCGATTTCCAGACATTTAACAAGTCCGCCATATAACAGAAAGATCAGTCTAATGAAAGATTCTGAGTTTATGACTTCTAATCATGTCTTTATGGGATTAATTAAAATGCTAAAACGGGACGGTAAAGATGTGACAGTTCACAAAAAGGCAGTTTCAGAGGGTGACATCAAAAAGTTGAACACAAGTGGTGTATTTGGAACAGATGATCCCATCACTTTGCAAAATAAGGTGTTTTGGGACATCATGCTTAATTTCGGACGTAGAGGACAAGAGGGACTTCACCTTCTTACTCGCACAAGCTACGCCAAATTCACAGATGATAAAGGTCTTGGGTTTTACCAAATGACTTATAATGAATGTAATAAAACACATCATGGAATTGATTCGAGGGAAAACGAGCAGGACCAAAGGATGTATGCAAATCCTGAAAACCCTACTGTTTGTCCGGTTGCAAGTCTGGACTTATACCTCAGTAAACTTAGCAAAAGGTGTACTGCACTGTTTCAACAGTCCCTACAGCACCCAAAGTCAGATGTATGGTACGCTGCGCAGCCGACTGGTAGAAAAAAAACTAGCCGGAATGATGGGGCGTATTTCGACCGAAGCAGGTCTTTCCAAGAGACACACAAATCATTGTATAAAAGCAACAGTTGCTACCGGTTTGAAACGTAAAGGGATTGACCTGCTCTCAATTATGGCTGTCACAGGACATCGCAACACTAAGTCACTTGACAGCTATATTGAGGGACCGTCTGATAGTTATCGTCGTAAACTATCATCAGCTTTACAAACTCTTTGACATGAAGATTCGTCCCCTATCAGCAATGGTACAACACCACTTACCTCTGCATCCGTGACAACAGTCTCGTCAACTGTTTCGTCCAACATTATTAACAATTCCGACACAACATGTATGATTGAAGACAGAAAAATATCTTCACAAACTGTGAATGTTGCTGCCATGCCGCCCAGGAACCCGTTGTCCGATAATCACATGAACATTTTCCAGGGTGCCAATATTTCTGGTGGAAATATCACGATCAACTTTCTTCAGAAGGACTTTGTCACTCAATGAGATTAACAATCGTCAATTAAATAGTTCTTGTTATCTCAATGTCAATTTAATTATAGTGACACAATCACATTTACCAAGTTATTCGTTTAATCCATTCATTCTTCTGACAACTTCGTGTAGCAGTGCGCCATTTTGAAATCCGAAATGATAACGTCATATTAACTTTTTTGTTATAATTTTTGAAATACTACATTCTTTAACATTGTTGAAGTAAAAGTTGACTTAATAAAGTCTAAACAATTCAATGTAATATTTTTTCTAATCATTATCATGTCTAGAAATGTCAGAAATCGTATCTTCGTGTTCGGGAGGGTAACGGAACAGCCAAATACATTGCTGTGTGTATAGGCGGCGTTTTGCAAGTAAATTACCGTATTTGTCCTATTAGAATCGAAATAATCCATGGCAGCCATTGTGTTATATTCATTTAACCATGGGCTAGGCCTTTATAATCGAAGAGCGAAAGCGAGGGGTTAAATTAACGATTATAAAGTCCCAGCCCATGGTTAAATGAATATAACACAATGGCTGCCATGAATTATTTCTTAATTATATATTTCTTTATGAAAGCTATTATTTGTTTTCTTATATCATTGACATTTCGGTGGACTTTGAACCACATTTTTACAAATAATCATGTCAAAATTTAACGTTATGAACTTTCATCATTTATTTTACAAAACATGTACATAAACACATACGAGCAACGCGACCCACAGGGGTTTGTTACGATTTTTTGTATCCCTCGACTACTCTCATGTGTCTCATGTGTACACAAATGTATTTTTTAGATTAGTCAAGGGATAAAAAATATCGTAACACGCTCCTGTGCACGACCCTCGGATGAAAAGGATACTTTTGTTTAAATGATAGACGTTTGACTCATCACAGTCACTTGAAGCTTCAATAACTAAGGGGCCCGGGTGGATCAATGAGTTAGGTCGCTGGATCTAACATCTCATACAAGCCTATCACCAATACGGCGTGGGTTCTCGCCCGGCTTTGTAAATTACAAAAAGAGGGTGCATTCGACGTGCAGCCGCAAGTGATAAAGTTTACCAGTTGCTTGCCCATTGTCGGTGGTTCTCTCCGGGTACTCCCGGCTTCCTCTACCACTAAAACTGGTTGCCCTCATATAGCTGAAATATTGTTGAAAGTGACGTTAAACACCGAAAATCAAATCAATCAAATCATTTTCAAAAACTAAAAAACAAATAAGAAAAAAAATTTTTTTCTATTTTTTTTTTATTTTTGGAACTTCAAGAGACTGTGGACTCATAATCATAGACTGGTAAAATACATGAACATGTCTATCCGTAGATGCGATGCTCGCCTGTAGGCTGTGCCTATTCCATATTATAATAGTATACAATTGAATTACATAAAAGAAACAGTTCCTTTATGGGAAAATCCATTAAATTTATCGCTGACGTTTCGTCCCTCTTCTCATATTTCAGTAACTTTATTGATGTGTATCAGAGAGCTCACTGTAGATATGGTCCTTGTTCTGATTTCCGCGTTGATCTAAAAAAAAGATTGTTTTTTCTTACATTCTCTGATATGCTAAAATTTATTAAAGCAAATTTATCATACATGAAATATATTTTTCTAAGGAGAGATATAAACACTGTCATCTACATCTGTAGAAATATCATTACACATGAAATATTAGGTCTAGGTAAGAAAATATAAAACATTTGTACAATACTACACACAACAATGCTATTGTAAAAGCGGTCTCTAATATAAGTTACAGACCGCAGTTAGAGACCGCTCATACAGACCGATGTTTTGCAGTTCATTTTATCATCGAGCATCAGAATTTGACAAATGCTGTAATATGAAAATAAGGTAACTCGTTTACAAACAAAGCTGCTCTCTCTACTTATATTTTTATTTTTTATAAATTATAGCATCATTATTGTACAAGTTAGATACATGTACATTACTTTTGAACAAAAGAAGTTATCCGTATTGGATATACCATGTTTCTTTTTCCACATTCGTACTCAGGTGAAGACCTTGGTGATATCCACCTCGGCATTCACCTGAGTATTCATACAGGAAAAGAAACCCGTTATTTGCAGTACGGGCCGTTTCTCTTTTATTTCAATTGTAATGTATCTTATACATGATCCATATCTCTATCATTACACTTAAAATAATGACAAAACTAACTACGATATTTTACATCTATCGACATATCATATCACCTTATATAAAGATCCTAGGTAAGAAAATATATGCACCATATTTTTCATGATTAAAAGACATAATTAATGATATCTCTAGATTGTTTACATACCCATGTTAATCTTTATGTCCTCATACTGTTTACTCGAATCTTTTAATCTTATTCTGAAAATACAAATGATAAAATTCCGAATATTCATCTACAGACATACAGAGTTTTTGACATCTAATATTTTAGAACATTTAAACGGAAGGTCATCACGAGTTATGAAAACAATTTATAATTCCTTATTGAAGCAAAACAAGTTCAGAATGTTCAAAAAGAGAAATTTTATAAAGCGCGGTTCAATACAAATTATTGTTCTAGTCTGTCCCCCTTGAGAGTACCTGATCAATGCTATTTCTGAAACGCAGCGAGCGCACTAAATCAGACAACTACCTTTTCATTAGATACCTAAAGTAGTGCGCACGAAGCTTGTGTGGCATAGCCTATTATCATTATCTATAACGTATTTAAAATCGATGGATGGATTCTTGTCAAACTGTGGATATACATAGAGCACATATATAGTGATAGGATACTATACATTAGTGGTTAGTTCAGAAAATAAACCGTACCAATTTCTTGTAACATTAGTTGTGTATGTTTCCCCTGTCATTCAAATGGATCAATATGATATGACTATCTTACGCAGAATAATGGACTGCCAAATGATTATGATATGATTAGTCTGCAAATAACAATCTGATTTAAAAGAAGATCAACTGACGAAATATTGCCGTAAACACTTTTCGGTCATTTCCTCATTCGTGAATTATCACCGGTTTGTAGATAGATTAACACGACGGGTGCCACTGGTGGAGAAGGAACTGCTTACCTTTCCGGAGCACCTGAGTTCATCCCCGATTTTTAGTGGGGTTCGTGTTACTCGATCTTTAGTTTTATGTGTATGCTTTGTAGATCGTTGTTTGTCCATTTGTACTTTTTCTTTTGACCATTGTGTTCTCTCTTCTTCATCGATATACAGATTCTGATTACCCCTTTGGTATCTTCAAACTCTTCTATGTAGCAACATTCCAACAGCACTTATGAATGAAGTTTATTTGTTAGCAATGTGGACATTTTTTCTTTGAGTGACATTGTCAGTATCAAGGAATCAACTGTGCTGAACTCTGTCGGTCAGTGGGACGTCAAATATATGGTAAAGAAATGATATGAGTATCTTTAAAACAATGAAGTAAGTTTTGACATATATTAACCTTAGTATCATAGTTCGTCCTATCGACCTCACTGCGATACTAGTGATAATGTCTGTCTCGGCTTTCAAAATTGTCATATCCTATATAGCTCTCAGATGATGCTATATTTTGATGGAGTCTATGTTGCTCATCTTTTCAGTTGTCTGTGCTGGGCTATTGTTATTTTTTTGGGGAGAGAATATTTAGTTTTTGCATTGATTTTGTCTTTGTCTTTTTTATTTTTTGTATTTCATATCAGGGTGAGCTTGATTTTACCAAGTCCGTCTGTGCTGTACTAGGTATTTAAGAATATACGAATAAACATTTCACTGATACAATGATGTATTCGCTGAAGATGAAGAGATATTGCGGAAATATAGGTACCCAGGATGTGTATCTTTTAAATGACAATTCATTGCTATATAACTATTATGATAACACTTACCTCATCAAGCACATCAGACCTATGTTGATTCCAACAGCGACAACAATTATTATTGATACAACTACACCAAATACCATATATGACACTCCTTTGTATTCCTCTGTTAATGTAGCTGTTAAAAATAACGACGATTCCATGATCAAAACCACAAGTAAAGTAATATATCATTTCTGTTTTCATATGTCATATAATTCATTACTTTTCTCTGAAAAATGCAGAACATCCTAATTTCTGAGTCACGAAAAAGATTAATTCCTGCTATTCTTTCTTCTTAACAATACAATCAAACCAGTGAGAAACAGTGGTATTTACAAGATACCTAGGTATAACAAAACCAATGAGAACCAGTTATATTTTACAATGATACACAAAGCAATATAATCAGTGGGAACCAGTTATGTGCTACAGAAATACCTAAATAATACAGAGAGTGGGAACCAGTGATAATTACAGATTAATGCATGCCCTTTTCCATATCAGGATTGTTATCAACCCGAGAGACCGATATCGGCCAGAGGGCCTTAGCCCTCTGGGCGATATCGGTCGAGGGATGATAACAGTCCTGAAATGGAAAAGGGCATGCATTAATCTATTTATCACATATTTCAACATTGAATTAAAAAGAACAAAATAAACAGACACCAAACTTATATGAATATGAGTGATCGATATCAGTTGAGGGATGATAACAGTCCTGATATGGCAAAAGTCATGCATTGATCTATTTATAGAAAGGCTTAAGATTTTTTCTGCCCCAATATCTGCCCATTAGTTGATATCGCTGTGGCACTTCCGGTGTTTACGTATGGGCAAAATTGGCGTTATTACTTATAAATATGTGATAATGAACAGTAATTCCCAAAACAATACAGCCAGTGGAAACCAGTTATATTTTTCAGAAATACCCCGGATCAATACGACAGGTGGGAACCAACTACATATTGTATACTAGTTTGGAGTAATGCCAAAAACAATACAACCAGTGGGGAAAAATGACATTTAACAATGGTATCTAAACCAATTAAACCATTGAGGACCAAAGAAATAAAACCAGTGTGAACCAGTAATGCAAATTGTTTCACAAACAATAACACCAGTGTGAAACAGTAAGACACTATAAGACATATTCAAAGAATTAGTCAAATTGTCATAATGAGGGACACATATTACCCTGTACTTGGTGGGGTTCGTATCGCCCGATCTTTAGTTTTTTGCATAGCGGTTTGTATATCATTATTTTTTTCTTGTCCTTATTTTACCATTGTATTGTATGTTCTTCTTTGATTTACGGAATATGTTTACCCCTTTGGTGTCTTCAAACTCTTCTTGTCATATGCATTCTATTAGTTCTATTAAAGAGAGCCGATGGTCAGGACGTTAGAATTCTTTTTAATACAGTTTACTATACAGAAGATACCATAGGTAATCATAAGCCGTAAATCGAAGACAGCCGTTACAATGTTAAAAAAACAAACAAAAGGACAAACAACTGTGTACAAAACATTACACAGAAAACTATAGATTAAATAACTCAAACCAACTAAATTCCGCTGTGAACAAGTGATATGTGTGAAGAATAACTGTGCAACATAAATGCAAGCACTCATATTTTATTTTATTTATTATATGATACGGTCATTTTTTATTGTTTATTTTGTTTTCAATTAATGCCTACCTACACAAGCTGGTTGTTTATTACTCCAGTGTCCAGTGGATTCGTGACCTTCAGCTTGACATATTAACGATGAGGGTCCTGACAATTGATATCCGGCATCACACTGAAAATGAACAATGTCGTTGTAGCTATAAGTTGTACGATTAGGTGACCATTTTATGCTATATCCTTCATATAAAGCTGGACATGCAACAGCTATTCCACAACATGAAAAAAATACAGTATAATTATAATAAATTGTTATCATTGAAAGCCCTCGGGTGACATAATCTGTCTCTGTGAGACAATACGTCATATCACACTCTTACAAGGTTGATAATTGTATATTATAAGCATACTCTAGCAAAAATTATATATGTATTACGATCCAGTGTTATGTTATATGTTATTAAATATTATTTTATGTTCTTCCTTCTTAGTACATGCATTGCATATGTTCACTTAGACGATTAATTTCATTATCCACTGTTATATACCCTTTGACAAAATGGCTAATTAGGACATATTATAAGGATACTCCGGCACAAATTATATGATTAAGCAAATATCATGGTATTTTGGCATCGAACCATGCAATAATGGTCAGCTACTAATGGTCGTCTAAAAAGCTTCACATATTGCAATTAACTATTGCGTCATATAGAAATAATTAAATACCTGTACAATTTGGTTGTTTACCATTCCAGTATACAGGTGACTGACGATTATCTGTTGTACAAGTAATTAAAGCTGGTCCAGATAACAAGAATCCTACATCGCATTGAAATGTCACTGTGTCATTACAGATATATTCACTTAAATCAGGTATGTGGTGTAATTGAGGTAGCGTTGGTAAAGCAGGACAGGATGCAGCTTTAAAATTAAAATGCTTGATGGTGATGAGACTTCATTTAATTTAGAAATTGTGGACTTTGTTAGATTATAGGAGGTTGGGACCCTAAAAGCTGCCTAACCCCGCCACTTTTTAAGGATTCTGACTACACCTTTGATATCTTCAAACTCTTCTTATTACAAATCAATACAAACCCGATATTACTTATGATAAACAAAATTAGTTAAATGTGGACATTTTGGTAATATTCACTTTACAATGCCAAATAATAAATTACCTTTACATGTTGGCTGCTGACTGCTCCATTTACCACTAGCAAGGCAAGTTAATACAGGAGATCCAACTACATAATATCCTACATCACAACCAAAATGTATTTCATCTTTGTTCTGATATCCGTCCAGTTTTCTTGGTTGTGACAAATGTGGAGTAAGATTCAATTTTAGACAGGAGGTCACTTGGTAATAATTAGAGAATTACATGTAATATAAACTAAAAAGCAGCAAACCACTACCTGTATCACGTGACGTCAGTGTAAATCACCACACTAGTTGAGGCTATACGTCTCGTAATAATATGATCTACACAACTGAGTCGACATGATAAAAACAGTTATACGAACATAATATGCATGTAATTAATGATTTGAGGTAAATTTCGTAACAGGAAATAATATTGTGTTATTGATCACTACTTGTAATTCCTTGTTTCTATGCACGTGCTTTTTTTTAATTTGCACCATTCGGTCTTAGTGAATGTTCAGTACAGATGCATGACTATGACGTATTTCCATCGTCAAAATGCCGTTATAGACTGGTAAGTGAAAACTGAAAATGTATCTTGATTATTGATATACATTTTTAGAAGAACATTATTCGATGAATATTACATTTCACAATTTTTCCCGTATTTCGTGCAATATCTCCCATCTACAATCACAGTTTTACATATTATAATAATAAACATTCTTACATGTACAAGTCGGAGTATTTTCTGACCATGTGTTAACATCAGTACATCGTGCTGGCCCAGTAAATACCACTAAAGCCATAATTACACGACAGGGTCACTTCCTCGTGAAAGTCGTAACTTTGTTTGTCATTTGTTACATTAACGTTAGGAGTTAATTGTAATGATGCTATAGTGCATGTTATTTATGTAACTAAGAATAAAAATAAACTAGCATTAAAACAACGACCATATATATTTGTGTAGATATTAAATCTTAGAACACATTAATGTGTGTTAATAATGATACCTCGATAAATATGAATAAAAGAAATTAATCAATTTCTCATCAAATGGAGCATAATATATTTATGTTTCCTGCACTGGATGACTGGATCAGTTTGAGCAGTTAAATTGCATTGACTGTATAATTTTGTGTTATATGCGATCACCGAGAAAGATATAACGTTTCTGGTAAATGATTCATTTTGAACGACTGTAAGAAAATAACGGACTGCATAAGTGCGGACGTCCTAGAGAACACCATAAAAACTATAAGAACGGTGCTTGTTTCTACTCTCTTAATAGAAATATTGGCAGTTGTTTTGGGTTTTTTGACAATGCAAGATAAAAAAAATATACTACATTTTCGCCAAATCTCGCTTTTCTACTTTTTTCTCGATACATAAGAAGTAAAAACATGGAATAGACATGAAGACAATAGTGTATCAAACAGTCTTCTTCAAACTCTCTATTCTTATTGCGTTTTTACTTCTATTCGCACGTGTAAACACGATATTGATAATCACAGGAATTATATGACCTTGAAACAGACAATAATATAAAGATGTGTACAATAAAGAATTGTCAAATCAGGGTATTGCCACCAATATAAATTAACATAATAAATGAAAGATATAATTAGATATATATGTATACAGTTTTAATTGCATTGATATCCTTATTTCTATTTCATAAATCATTTCATAGCTATGCTAAAATGCAAGACTATATCATACTGAATATACATTCTAGATATAAACACACGGAAAGCTTTGTTGCAATGCAGGCGTGCCTAATATAGTGCTAAATAATTATATGAAAAACTGCAATTTTTGAACCAAGATATAATTATAATACAATCTTTCCTCTACAGTACACAAACAACAGAATAGCTCTCAACAAGGTGTTGATATTTCCTGAATACTATTTTGAATGAGACGATAAGATAATTTTAAAATACTTGACTTGGTAGTATAGTACTCAGAAGACAAATGAGTGACTTGTTACGAACTTAATCTTCGATCTGTTCTATAGATGGAAATATTACCAAAATATAAAATCTTACTTGTACAATTCGGACTATTTGCTGACCATGTATCATTACATTCAAATTCTCTTTTCTATTAATATTAATATGCAAAGCACAATCATTATCAGTGCCATGGACAAGAACTCAAGTCCTAACCTTGAACTTCAAGGATAATATATTTAACCTTCGTGACACAGAAATTGTTTGAACCAAGATATAATTATAATACCATCTTTCCTCTACAGTACACACGTAACATAATAGCTCCTGAATACCATATTGAATGAGGAGATTAGATTATTTTAATATAATTGACTTTGTAGTATAGTACTCAGAAGACATGTGAGTGCCGTGTTGCGAACTTAATCTTCGATCTGTTCTATAGGTTGAAATATTACCAAAATATAAAATCTTACTTGTACAATTCGGACTATTTGCTGACCATGTATCTACACCAGTGCATTGTGCTGTCACATTGTTACCGCTAAAGCCATAATTACATGACATGGTCACTTCGTCTCGGAATTTATAACTTTGTTGATCATTTCTGACAGTAACGTTATGGGATAACTGTAATGATGTCTTAGTGCATGTTATTCCTGAAAATAAAACAAAATACATTATTGAGGTTCGTGTTACTCGTCCTTTTTAGTTTTCTGTGTTGTGTCGAGTTAATTTGTTTTGTTTATCGTCGTCCTGTGTCTTGTGTGCCCATTGTTGTCAGTGTCTCTTGCTTGTCCATTCCTTGATAACTCCTTCTGTTTCTCTAACCTTTATTTAGATTAAAAGACAACTTTCATGTGTATTTCTCTTTGTGGCTCTGATTGGACTGTAGTAAATCACTGTTCCGTTATCAGGAGGAGTCGTAGTAATGATCATATGGTAGGTGGATTTACAACTACTTGTGCAGCGTGTTTAGTGGAGAAGCAACACTTATAAATTGCATAGTCTTTGGTTTTTGACCCGATCGGGGATCGAACCAACGATTTACCACACTAGAGTGAGCACCCTAACCATTACATTCAAATTCTCTTTTCTATTAATATTAATATGCAAAGCACAATCATTATCAGTGTCATAGACATGTGAGTGCCGTGTTGCGAACTTAATCTTCGATCTGTTCTATAGGTTGAAATATTACCAAAATATAAAATCTTACTTGTACAATTCGGACTATTTTCTGACCATTTATCTACATCAGTACATTGTGCTGTCACATTGTTACCGCTAAAGCCATAATTACATGACATGGTCACTACGTCTCGGAATTTATAACTTTGTTGATCATTTTCGTGTTACTCGTCCTTTTTAGTTTTCTGTGTTCTGTTGAGTTATTTTGTTTTGTTGATCTTCGTCCTGTGTCTTGTGTGTCGTGTGTTGCTAGTGTATCTTGCTTGTCCATTTCTTGACAACTCCTTCTGTTTCTCTAACCATTATTTAGATTAAAAGACAACTGTCATGTGTATTTCTCTTTGTGGTTCTGATTGGACTGTAGTAAATCACTGTTTCGCTATCAGGAGGCGTCGTAGTAATGATCATATGGTAGTTGGATTTACAACTACCTGTGCAATCAGGGCCTATCTCCACTAACGTTGTGAGCTCGAACCCCGCTCAGACGAGATGTACGCAATACAACATTATGTGATAAAGTTTGTCAGTTACTTGCGGCAGTACAGTGGTTTTCGCCGGGTACCCCTGTAAAACTTTCTGCCACGATATAACTGAAATATTGTTGAAAGTAACGCTAAACACCGTAACCATAACCCTATACCTATACCATCTGTTCCTCTATCATATTATGCTAAACATTAGTCAATTAGTGTGTATATGTGGTCTAAATAGACCTTAATACCTTTTCATGTGCTTCATGAACACATAGTCTGTACTTGTCTTTTAAATAGAGTGAGTGAGTGATTGTTGTTTAACGCTAACTCATCATTTTACAGCTATTTCATGGAAGGAACAAGTTAATTGTCAACGAGATGTTCATTTGGTTTGCTTTGTATTAGACCAATCCGCTCAGTTGCATTTTTATAGTGCTAGCTCACAGAAACAACTGTCCGTGGATAGAGATATCGCCCTACTGGGACACATTATCCTGATTCCGAGCGAACCCGTCTTTGTTCTTTCTCCTTCACGCTGCGTGTTTAGCGGAGAAGCAACATTTACAAATTTCGTTGGTTTTGGTTTGACCCGATCGGGGCTCGAACCAACGATCTACCACACTAGAGGTGAGCATCCTAACCATTACATTCAAATTCTCTTTTCTATTAATATTAATATGCAAAGCACACTCATTATATATTTGTTTAATCATATTTATCCAATTACCAGATGTAGATTCGACGACGTATTTAACTTGGTGATAAGAATGTGATAAATATCTAACAAGAGACATCATAGTTATACATAAACAAATGTGACGCATTTATTCATTTGTCAAACAATCATATTGTTGATTCAGGCTAACTTGGCAGGGCGTGGCTATTGGTCGTAGTTCAATTTGAACCTTCATTTTTAATTGAGGGTGGACAGGTAAAATAGTTTACATCTGAATTCACTGATCCATTTAATTAGAGTCAACTGACAATTATTATACCTTTTATATTCTATACTCTGCAAACAACAATACTATGAATAGCTGATTGTTGTTATTTGTTCGAGAACCTGGTGTTACATATAAATAGTAGATTTATTCATGGTCAGAGTTTGAAATTCAAACAGGCCGGCCAGGTTACTTTGTAACATCAATAACAGTGTGATATATTTGTCTGTCAATGAATGACATGTACATAAGGACGTTATAAAATTTATGTTCAAGAAATGACATACATTTTATTGGTAACTGGGTATTTGTGAAGGTTCGCACTCATCGATCTACACAAATAGCTTCCCATCGCGTCAAATGGGGGTGCCCTATCGATGGGGGTTGTCATGTTTTACTACAAAAAACATGTAACTTGTGTGGAGAGTGTGCCGCTTTCCCTATACTTTAAAGACCTCTTTGTAAATTTCAGAAAAGGGTATGCAATTTGCACCCGTTAAAACCGGCTACCCTTTTTGTCCATTGCCGAATTGCCATACTTCACAAGTGGCAGTAAAAAGTAGCTGTCCTGAATGTCCCATTCCACCCTATTTATGCATAGTTTTTTGCAATGCTGAACATGTTCCCGTCCTGAATATACATGTTCTATTTTCGCTGAATGCTGACCAAGAACCGACAAATCAATCAATTAATCATATTAGTAAAAACGTGAGGTTATCATTTCTCAAGCATTGCCATAGCGATACATTTATTTGTCAAGCAATATCACGTAGAAACGACATGATACATTTATCTATCAACAATGTCATAGCCATAATAATGTGATACTTGTATCTGTCAAGCAATGATATGACCACAAAAAAATAATAAAATCATTGACATGGCGATATGAACTTGGCATACTTTTAGGCAATAATGAGTTTGTGATGATCGGAACGAAACGCATTTATTATAGTGATAGGTCATATACAATACTGGTCTATTGATAGCGAATATACAAGTTTTTTCACAAGACCGAGAACCTGGCTGAAAGACGATAAGAATGTCATACCTGCATCTCCCTAGCAAGGACATGACGACATGAATAAATCGATCTAACATTGATCTTAATTGATTTATTTTGTTTAACGCCACATTCAGCAATATTTCAACTATATCATGGCGACCAGTTTTAGTGGTGGATGAAGCCGGACTACCCAGAGAGAACCACCGACCATAGGGAAGCAACTGGTAAACTTTATCACTTGCGACTGCGAGTCGAGTGCACCATTTTTGTAATTTACAAAGCCGGGCGCGAAACCACGCCAAATTCATGATATGCTTGTATGAGTTGTTAGGTAATGCAACTACGTAGCTCATTGAGGCATCCGGGCCCCCTCGATCTAACACATGAAACATACTTGCATGAAACAAATAACCCCAAGGCAACATGATATTAAACGAATTAAATACAAGCAGAAAATTTGCTTTATTAAGCTTGCAACATGAATCCATCCTATTCCTTTGATCTATTTATGGTTTATATGCCAGATTGTAAGCAACAAATAAGAACTATAAAACAATACACACAGATACGAGATATGACACACTTTAAATCTGGACTGTAGTTGTATTACTCTCAGAGAGCCGTACAATAATCAACGACCTAGATGTGATATGTCATTGCTTTATGCTACAAAGCATTTGTACCATTGTATTCCGAGTTAAATGGTTTAAAACATCTCACGCTTCGCGTACGGTTATATAACCGTTTAATTCGGAAAACCGTGGTATAAATATTACCATATTTTAATCGTGAAAATGATATTGAAGACGAGGAAATAAATAAATTGGAATTTATCTTATTTTATTTAACATTAAACAGTGTGGTAATTATGTTCTTTAAGTTTTTAATTATTCCATTGATTGTCATGTTACGTGCCTAACCTACTCTCTACAATTACAGATTTATATATTGCCAAAATAAAAATCTTACCTGTACAAGTCGGTGTCTTTTGTGACCATATGTTAACACTAGTACATCGTGTTGTCACAGTTGTACCAATAAAGCCAGTACTACATGACATGGTCACTTGGTCTTGGAATTTATAAATTTGTTTGTCATTTGTTATAGTTACACTACCAGTTAAATGTAACGATTCTTTAGTGCATGTTATTTCTATAAATAAGAAAACAAAATACTATAAAATCAGGAAAAAATGCAGAAATATTGTAGAAATTATATAAATTGCTTTTAAACACAAATTGTAGACAATTATTGATAGTTCTATAATCATGAAAAAGAAGAATAATTGAAAGTCAAAATAATTTCTGTAGAGAACGTAAGTGATTGGAATCGTAAAAGAGATGAACCTAGGTTTTACCTACAATTAGATTAGTCAGGAACTGTTTGAGTAATAACTATATCGTATAAAAAATATCGAAATGTGCATATACCCTTGCCCCTGGATACCCCCTCCCCCAGCCCTAGGACAAACTCCCCCTCCCCCAGCCCTAGGACAAACTCCCCCTGACAAAAAAGCCCCCGAATAATGAAAAGTATAAGTTAATGGTTAGTATATCATCAATTTTGTTTCTGTGTCTTTGTTTAACTATTCGAATATGTAAAATTTTCTTTGTACTTTCTAACATGATCCAACACTTTTTGTAGCTCTGTATTTTAATTCATTGTACCTCTGTATTTTAAATTGAACAATATTTATATAATTTGTATCTTTACACACATTTTGGATTGCTATGTATGGGCTAGCAAAATTTGTGAATGCCATTTTTCCTAATAATTAATTTTGGAACATTAAGGTATCATAAACAATTGAAGTATTTGTTTACAAATTATAATAAACCTAAGAAAAAAGTTGTTTTATCTTTAAAAAAAATCCCTATAGTACACGTATATCAAACAGGATGAGAAAATAACTAAATCATTACTTTTAATATCTTCAAAGGTTATCAAGGTAATTATCAATTGTTTATTAAAACAAACAATTCCTGATTAACTGCACCTGATTAATATCCATGTGAGCACTTGAGCGGTGTTTTTTTATTTGCACTTTATAAATGAACATAACAATGAACAAAATGTGGAAAATCAATGTACAAAAATGTAATACGATTGTATCATTATTTCATGATGGGGGCTTTTTGTCCCGATGGTCTTTGTCCAGGATTGTTGTCGGGGTGGGGTGGCGAGTATGTTCGATAAATACTTTCAGATGAGGTCATGCTATTTATTGTATGATCAAATCAATATTGGGTTTTCAAAAAGGGGGGGGGGTCATATTATTTTCACAAATATGCTACTATTTTCGTTAGGTAATAATATGAATGACTTTTCAAAATTGGTACATTGTACATTTGTCCTAAAATATCAATGAATGCAAAGCAAATCTGACTTCAAAGAGATACTTCTCAATATAAGTCTTATAGTATATATTACAGTTTGTTTAAACTCTATTTAATTTTGCAAATTTTCAAGAAATGTTTTATGATACCAAAGGGGAAATCACAGACCGTGAATCCAAGAAGAACAGAAAATGCACTGGCCAAACGAAAAAAAGACAAACATTAACATACAAAGCAATACAGAGTAAATTAAAGATTGATCAACACGAAATCCACTGAAAACCGGGGATGGATTCAGGTGCCCCGGGAAGATACACAGTTCCTGCTCCACATGTGACACCCGTAGTATTACACTTGTTACAAACCTGGTGATAAGTCATGAACGAGGAAAGCATTGGATTCTGATTACGACAAACGGATCATATCCATATACTTTCAATGAATCGATAAAACATGCACTGGCTTCATCAAAAAGATATATTTGTATATCAGTAAGCAAAAAACTAAATAACTATATATTATTGTATCACTGTTTTCCAGTGTTACGTTACTGCCACATTTTTGATAAACATACTATCGTTGAATTATCAGTACATCGCGCATCTGAGACTTCGTGATATTGTTGTTCAGAGAAATCGAATCTATCAAAGCAAATCAAGAAAAGTATATATTGATATTCCAAGCAATGAAATAAACATGAGCATGTTATATATTTTATCTGTGAATCAAAAACATGGTATATGACATTGAGATATGAATGCATATACGTAAGAGTGTTATAGTTAAAGTGATTAACACCACTTTCAACAGTATTTAACTATATTGCGTTGGTCCGTTTACTCCATGGGGGAACCATATTATCAGGAAA
The DNA here is from genome assembly GCA_002080005.1 of Gigantidas platifrons. Lineage (NCBI taxonomy): Eukaryota > Metazoa > Mollusca > Bivalvia > Mytilida > Modiolidae > Gigantidas > Gigantidas platifrons. Next base: position 25,232 of record MJUT01019619.1, on the reverse strand, counting down.
AAGCAATTGACCTGCCTCAAGTCACTGACAAAAGTGTTTTATATAAAGTTATGTCTGTCTAACTTGCTTAGTCATTGTAAGAAGTCTGATCTACAGGAAGATGTAAATCAAAGCACCGGACGATTCTGGCGTCATTAACATACATACAACAAATATTTGATGGTGAGCGAATGATTCAGATGATTGTCGTAGAAGGAATGTATGTTTTTTTTATTGACTTTGGAAGATGTTTAAACGAACCAGTGTTTGTTGCTTCTGTACAAATGTTTATATTTGCAGCATACAGTGTTCATAACAGGGAATGTTCAACGCGGTTACATTTAAACAAACGCGATTTATTTACATACACCATATCACAAAACTTCTGTTAAAGACGGAAAAACATGAATTGAACATTTTCTTTTCACGAATAAAATGTATCAGCAATAAACTTGTTAAAATTGTTCAATATTTTTCGTAAACACAATATTTTCGAATCAATTTTCTTGAATACTTTGTGCTTAATTTACCATCTATGTTTTTGTATTTCAAAAATAAAAGTTTTACCTTTACAAATCGGCGATCGCTGTGACCATTTATTGACACATATGCACTGTGCGTTCACATTCATACCCGTAAAACCACGGATACATGACATTGTCACACACTCTTGGAAATGATACCTTTGTACGTCCTTCATTACATCGATGTGTTGATTTAGATTTAATGATATTCGAGTGCATTTTATTTCAGTAAATAATAAATAAAATTATTAGACCTCTGTATATATATTCAATACAAAATAACATACAGATAAATTAATGTTTTGGCACATAAAATTCAAATAGTAGATAGTTCAAATGAGCTTTGTCCTATAGGAAATGACTATTATCCCTATGGGCATTAGTCATAGAGCAGCACACTAATTCGCACACGTTTTATGGTTCGGTACTTTATATTTGTGATGTTATCCCACGGAATACGAATATTTTTTTTACCCGATGATAAAATTGCCACTGCATTTCAAACTCTCTCTTCTGCTGGAGTAAAATGAACTTGCTATTGTTCTCATAGCCAGTGAACAGTTATACTATTTAACTAGCGGCTCATTGGGCTGAGCCTGTGTCGCTCACCTTTCATTCTGCTTTGAGGAAACTTAATATAGGACCTTCCATTGGAGCTTTCCACCAAATGTCGGTTCATTTTGGCAAAGCAGTTTCAGAGAAGATTTTTAGAAATCAACCAATCTAAAACAAGAATTGCCTGTGGCAGCCATGTTTGTCAATGGATCAAGACGAAATGAGCAATCGCTATAGAGGCCCGTCCATAAATGAGTCTGCTCAAGTTTCATATCATTTGGCCAAGCGGCTTCACAGGAAGAGCTGTTTTTGAAATCGACCAATAAAAAACACGAATTGCCTATGACGGCCATGTTTGTTAACGGATCAAATCGGAATGAGCAATTCCCATAGAGGACCTTCCATAGATGCTTCCTACCACGTTTCAGTGTAGACGACTTTTAGAAATCGACCAATCAGAAACAATAATTGCCTGTGGCGGCCAAGTTTGTTAACGGATCAGGACGAAATGAGCCATCTTTATAGATGACCTTCCATAGATACTTCCTACCAAGTTTCAGTTCATTTGGCTGATGGGTTTCAGAAGCATATATCTGTAATTCAATTCAGATATCTGTATAGAGATAACTGCATTTTGAATACAGATACCTATATTTAAACAAGATGTATCTTTCTTTTAGCAGAGGAGAACATTTTGTAGAAATCAACCAACCAGAAACAAGAATTGCCTGTGACGGCCATGTTTGTTAACCAATCGGAACAAAATTAGCAATCTTTATAGAGAACCTTCCATAGATGCTTCCTACCAAGTTTCATTTGGCCAAGCGTTAACAGAGGAGAAGATTTTTTAAAATTGGCCAATCAGAAACAAGAATTGCTCCAGTGGCCATGTTTGTCTATGGATCGGGACGAAATGGGCAATCTTTATAGAGGACATTCCATAGATGGATCCGACCAAGTTTCAGTTCATTTGGCTGAGGGGTTTCAGAGGAGAAGATTAAAATGTAAAAAGTTAACGACGACATACGACGGACGATGGACGCCAAGTGATGGCAAAATCTCACATTGCCTTTGGTAAAGTTAGCTAAAAAGGAACATAAAATCGAAAAAATAATGCAGAAATTAAATATATTGACTTTTGACTAAAAACAGATATCTAATATATGGAATAACCTTCACCATGCAAGCTCAATGTCAAAAGATTGGAAAACCGAACAATTTAAAAGTCTTTGAAAGCAAGTGTACCAAAGGGGCCTAAGCAAGATATATATGCCTGATTGGGATGAATATTACTTTAAGTAAGAATTACATTAACAATTACTATACTGAAAGAAAATAAAAGTAATACAATAATTTAACTTCTATCTTAAAGTGAGGTTATAGAACGGGATCGTCCATAAGAATGTTTCAGAATAATTTGCCGAGAGTTGTAAAATTCCTGATTACACAAGCACTTTGAACCACCATAACGTCTAAAATTGGACTGTATCACTCACACATCGTACTCAGTTGTAGGTTTTGGATAACAATGTCTTAAGCAGATCAATCATGGTGTCCTTATTTGTACAACGGACATACAAATATCAATGAAGATTATTTGGAAACATACCACATATTTCATTGATAATTTTGTCACATGCAAACTATCTTATGTTTTAGTTGAAGTGAATTTACGCATATCATTTAATCTGAATCAACATGTCATAATGATAGGGACATCCAACACCATTGCAAAAGTCAAGCTGATTTTATTGATTTTAAAAGCCTCTATTACATGTTAACCTAAAATATGTGTGTCATAAAAATTTCAAAACAATTTGCTTAGCATTATAGCTTGACTAATCATACAATGACGCAGAGAATAATCTGCAGTTATTGTGCATGTGGAGACAGCTTGCACTTGAAATGCTTTTCAGCAACAAATGTATCACATAATTGTACAACATGAAAGCATATACACATCATTATCTTTAAATACATGATATTATAGAACAGAGCATGAAGCCATATATGGGAAATTCTGTTTGATCTACAGCACGAGTCTGTTTAAAGGATTCACAAGAAAGTCGAAGGCAAATCAAGCAACACATTGTATCATATGAAAGAAACGAAAAATAATATAAAAAGCTCCCCTTTTATGTTATATATTTGTATAGTTATTCGTTTTATATGATTCAAGCAATCAATATTTTTATTTTCTGGATCAGTATGCTAAAAATGCCTCCAACTCATCAAATGATCTAATAAAAAAAAAAGAAAAACAAAGACAAAACAAACAAAAAACAAAAACAAAAAACAAATAATAAATATTAATATTTCCTTTGAAAAATATCATATTTTCTAATAAATGATTTACAAAGATGTCTTGTGTAGCCTTTTATGTTGATTTTGTCTAAGTAGTATCAAGTTGTTCCAATCGTATAACAGTCAGCCTATTCCGAATGTTATTGTACGTCGGAGTACACTCAGCCTCAAACCTCATATAGTTACATTATATCATTACGTGATGCAGTTATTCACGTTACATGTTTACATTGACGACACTTCTTGTTCGAAATTGATATTTGGCTGAAAACAAGGTTTTGTCGAAAAAGTAAAGCAGGCCAGTCCGAATTAGGATTATGCAAGTTGAAGTTTTATGTTGTAATTTTTCATACACAAATTTCAACGAGAATATTTTTTGTTTTTATTGTGTCCCCTCCTTTAGGCGACGGGGGCATTCAATTTTACCATCCGTTCGTCAAGAAGTGGTTTCCGTGCAATAACATACAAACACCGCAACATAATCACTTTAAAATCTTTAAAACTTTGGAAATGTCAAGGACATCACATACAAAGCAAGTTCGAATTACATTATGTGGGGTATTTTGCCTTTTTCGTTTCTGTTATAGTACCAGACATATATTGTATAGCCCTACTTCTCGCAGGCAAGGCATTCGTTTCATAGTTATTTTTGTCATATAATTCTGGTACCGGTAATTAAAACTTTTCTTCTATGACTGCGATGATTTTTGAGTTAAAAAGCATGCGATGACCTAAATATTTGTTTTCGGCAGATTCTTTTGGTTCTGGCTTCGCCATTGAATAAGCTAGTTGTTGTATGCCTCTTCTTTTTAAAGCCATGAATACCATATGTCAGTTGGATGGTAATTTTGACTACTAAAACAACCACTTTAATTACATGTGTACGATCATTTTCATAGCCAAATTACATTGCAATTTCAAATAAAGCAAGAGCTTTATGAGGGCTTAGTCCCCCCGGACAGCCTACCAGGACTCTGCCCTGGACCTGCTGGGGTGCTAGGTGGTCCCCATACCTCTTGCCTCACTAGAAAGGAAACCGTAGTTACAGCCTTGTAAACAGATAACCAACAGAAACAGATGACCAACACATGATACTTAATAGTGCAGAATCATATATGCGAATGTCACAGGAGGAAATAACATATTTTGCTTACTTCTTTTTATAAATGCAGTCTTCATAACAATGAATGACCAGTGTAGTTCGCTTCAAACATATTAAAAGTCAACCCTTTATGAATAGCATATATCAACAAATGACTTTAAAATTTAAAACACCCCCAACAGTTTGATTATCTTAGTACATTGTAATTTTCATTTGCAAACACATGTTATTCAGTTAAGTACAGTGATGTTTGATTACTATATAATCTATTGGTTTGGAGTAAATATTTCCAAAAATAAAATGTTACTTGTACATATCGGTGGTTTGTGTGACCATTTGTTTACATCTGTACATTGTGATGTCACAGTTGTTCCGATAAATCCAGATATGCATGACATTGTCATCGTCTCGTTGAAGTTGTAATTTTGTACGTGTTTAATAATCTGTCAGATTTAGAGACATGCGAGTGCACGTTATTTTTGTAAACAATAAGACAAATATTTAAATCGTCATTTTCCGGTGTATCATTCGCTTGGATACATGAACTCGCACAAAAAGAAGAATGATACCATATTTATACCACAAGAGTTATGTTGTGCCCCATGAACAACGATTTCTGGAAATCAACTGACACAGCCAGCCATAATAACAAAGGTTAACAAGCCTATTCTGAAATAAGGTATGGAATCCTTGTCAATCAACCTATTAATAACAGGGTTCATATAATTTCAAAAAATTATAATTTCTAAGCAGATATATAAATAGGTGAATTGATTGGTATTTAGTCAGGAAAGAGTAGTACATGAGGCTTTCCTGAAGTAATTTCTGGTGGACAAAGGTAAAGATTTCAGTGTTCCAATAACCAATGTAATTACATCATATCAAACAAATATCTCAATATATTTCCAATAACGTAAATATATTGTCCCAAAACGACAACACACGCGGGAAAACTACTGCAGACGTAGCTGTAGCGTAACATGAGAGATTGTGTATTGAAAAATAAAAATTTCCATGTAACAGAATTGAAGTCAATTTTCATTTTTGTGCAGGGTCTTCTGTGTACAACTGATTGTAAACAATGTCATATTGACGTGGTGTATTTTGAAATAATGGCTTCTGGAGTGCTCTTCCAGCCCTGTATTAAATCCTGTTAAAGTGCTGCTAATGTATTAGATTTTTATGTATTTTTTTCTCATGAAAAACAAAATACAAAAATAGCACACTGTCTGAACAATTTCAAAATCAAATATCAAAATCGTAGAATGAGGCAAAATCGATGCCTCCTACACACAAATACATAACCATCACTTTTCTGACCTGGTACAGGCACTTAATTAAAAGTATCAAATAGTAATAGATTACACAGCGGCCACTCGAATGAAGCAGGTTGAATTGAATTCATCGCAGAATAACACATGACTCTATTCAGTGCTAGGTCTTCATTGTTAATGTGTTTAGAACAATAGAAGATGTTCTCGTCTATGACGTGGAGTTATAGCTGGCCATCGGTACAGATGTCAAGGCTGGAGATCTACTGAACGAAGTCTATGTATAATTATTCTAGCACTTACTCATCGTCCATTCATAATATTTGTAATGACGAGGAATTTAAAATCGTAAATAGAGTAGTCTAATAAATATGTAATCTGCAGGGGTGTCATTCATTTACTTTAGGGTGGATAAAATGAGCTCAATCTTTGACAGAACATCTGATAGAATCTTCAACTTGGCGGGCGGTCTGTGTGGCAGATATAGAAGAAGACTACACAGTTAGCTGATACCATCTGTCAAATGTAAACATCATTATACAACCAAGAACTAAGCAGGCACGCTTATGAATACCAAACGTGATAAAGTCGGACATGGTCTGTCTTTTTTCGGAGGCTTTTCTTGAACTTATTCTCAAATGTTTAAACTTTCAAATAACATTTAAGTGTTGTCATTTTCAGTAAGAAAGGTTATTGTTGTCAATGAAAATAAAAAGACAATCCAACTTTGCACTTAAACAAGATCAACGACGGAACAACGTTTTTACTGCTGTCATACGTTTCACAGTCACATTTGGGTCTCCAATAATGAGCATAATGCATACTCTAAAATGAATGTGAACCTGTCATTAGACTGCAGTTGAGCGATGGTCTTTACTTCTGCCGAGAAACGCTACATCTGAGTGGCTTCTTTGTCGTTTGATGTTATTCATTGTATATAGTGAGTTATAATCAAGAAAATGATATACGACGTGAGTCGTAATTTTCGAAATACCGTCATCAATGTGCCCGACATCATATAATGTAGTTACAAATAAAACACCGTGCCCGATATCATATAATGTAGTTACAAATAAAACACCGTGCCCGACATCATATAATGTAGTTACAAATAAAACATCGTGCCCGACATCATATAATGTAGTTACAAATAAAACACCGTGCCCGACATCATATAATGTAGCTACAAATAAAACATCGTGCCCGACATCATATAATGTAGTTACAAATAAAACACCGTGCCCGACATCATATAATGTAGTTACACATAAAACACCGTGCTCGACATCATATAATGTAGTTACAAATAAAACACCGTGCCCGACATCATATTACGTGTTACAAATAAAACACCATGCCCGACATCATATTACGTAGTTACAAATAAAACACAGTGCCCGACATCATATTACGTAGTTACAAATACAACACCGTGCCCGACATCATATAATGTAGTTACAAATAAAACACCGTGCCCGACATCATATNGTTTTACAAGCCTCTGACAGTTGGTTTCATTTTTATGGTTTAGTGATGGTTCTTTAACATCAGTATTTCAGTTAAATACCCATATCCAGAAATTACATTACATTTGCTAATTTGCATATCTAAGATGGCGGCAACTCAATTGTCTGAAATTTTATATGATCTATATAGAAGATAATTTTTATAATTGCAATTTTATAATGGGACTTTGAATTAAGCCAAATTAAATGAGATAAAAATGAATGACAACCGTGAAATATTGGAGGTTCCTGGAGTTTTTGAAGATCCGAGGCAGCAAACCCTTACACTGGCCTTAACAGTCTATGTAAAATGTCTGAAATACATGAAATTGGTAGAGTTCGACACAAAATATACCAACGAATAATATGGGACGAAATCCCAACTATGGTAGAAATAGCAATATTTTGATTCGATACTAATGGCTTAAATTTCACGCACCGGAAATGACACACCGGAAACTAATATATGGTTAAATATGCAGAAAATTGGATGCGCAGTAATCTGGAACGATTTACAGATTCCATGTCAACTCGTACCTTTTCCAACTCGTACCCTACCAACTCGTACCCAATTCCCGGTTATGAATGTTAAGAATGACTCAAAATCACAATGTGTTCTAGCCCATTAAACATATACCATGGGACTGACTATGTCATTAAGCAGAGTTTCATTTCTTCCTCCTCCTGTCCGAAATAATATTTTCTATGAAATTGAGACCTCGAGTACCGGATTATACAACACCGGACTGGGTGTACAGTCTGCAGGATGGGGCATGTCCCCGTTTTGGCGAAAAACCTTTAAAAACGACGGTTTCCCTATTTGCCCCCTCTTTCGGGAAAGATCTGGATTCTACTTTGAAAAAAAAATATAGGTCCATATATCTGAGTTAATATTGTTTAGAAAAATTATTGGACTTCGTCCCAAGTTAGGTAACACCTATTATCATATTATTTTATGGTCAACTTGCCGGAATTAATAAGGATTCCTGAACTCTGAATAAATTACTATTTACAAACCTTATATTTCTAGCTTCTAAACTCGAGGTTCCCATGATAAATAAAGAATTATCATTTTTGCAAGCACGCAAGTTCAAAAAAGGGCTAAATTTGAAAGAAAACAACAAAACTATTTTATTTTAGCAGACGAATAAACAATAACTTTTAATTTTCGAATCATTGACGGACACATTGAA
>MJUT01019607.1:42813-58788 GCA_002080005.1 Gigantidas platifrons | reverse complement strand
ATGATATAGATGTACATATTTTTTTATGATAAAGTTCTATATATTAAAGACAAGCCACTGTTGTTGGAATCCGACACCGTGTATATAAAATTCGCCAAGAATAATGTACGTGAAATTGATTGAAATTATTTGATTCTAACCATTAATAAACGATTATTTACCATGAAAATACATTTTTGTTGCATAAAATCGCGATACAACAATGTAAACTAGGAAGCCAACACGAAAATCATTTATAAAGGGAAATACAAAGAATGTGAACCAATATCAAACTTTGTTTAACAACGTGTACTATGCGTATTTACTAATTACAAATTGATTGAAAATATTGATTTTTGCTCATGGAGGACATAAGAAAAAAATTATAAGAATGTAATTTTATTTTATATTCGCATTCGTTAGTAAGAGGTGTCCGTGACCCAGATATGATTGTAACGTTGTCCTCAAAGTCTTATTTCAACGTGATGACGTGAGCACTTTACATAGGTTACAAACGTCTGTGCGAAAATAAAACGCTTAGCTGACAACCGTTAGTACTCGAGCGACACCTGTTGAGTAAATTTTGGTGAATGTTCTCCATTGCTTAACGTCCAGCGACCAGTGTTTCAGATACATTCAGGACGAGTGAGTGAATGATTATTGTTTAACGTCAAATTAGTTTCAGAACCAACCGGGCCAACGGGAGAACATCAGACGAGAACGAGAAAGTGGGGGTGCAAGCTTTACAAACCAACAAGCAAACAAAGTTCCAATTATATCCTTTAACCTCTTAATTCTCTCATTTAAAGTCTCTAAATAATTTACACAAAAATCTCTAGATTAATTTCCGAACGTTGCGGCCTTGTGGCCTTCCTCAGCGGAAGTTTATTACATATATATGAAAAACAAACAACATGACGCTATAATGGAGATAAATATACAATATACGTACATTGTCGGTAAATATACAATTTATTTGTACGAGCTTTAGAAACAGGCTGAATAGCGAGCCTTCGGCGAGCTTTTCAGGCATGTTTTGCAGCGAGTACAAATGAATTTTATGTTTAATGACAATGTACGTATTTTGTGTTTATCCTGCAATGTAAAAAAAATCGGAAAACTTGTCAGATTTAAGCAAAAAGGACAGAAACAAGCGTCATTCCTCGCCTTTCATAAATGTTGTCAAGGGTGTCTTCTTCGTGGTCCGCGTTACATTAGTACCAGTTTCATACTTGTCTGTGCCCTCCGCTGTACATAGCTACAGGGTACCAGGAAAGTTTATTCGCAGGCTGAAAAGTTTATTCGTATAGTACGAAAAGTTTATTCGTCTAATACGAATAAAGCAAAAATTTATTCGTATAGCATATTTGTACAGCAAATGTACTGATTGCAGGATAAAAGAGGTTATGACGTTGATTTATGAAAAGTCAATGTCGATCCAATTTTGTGTTTAGGCCTAACGGCTCAAAAGTTTTAAGTTTTTTTTATCCAAAGTGACTCCTTAGTTTCTCTGTCAATTTTGTCACCGTTTCCGGTTTTCTCAATTCCTATGACTTTGAAATTTTGAACGCAATGGTTTTTCTGACAAAAATGTTTTGCAACAGGATCTTCCACTTTCTGGGTTCTTATTTTTGAAAAATTCAATAGCATTCGTTGATAAAACTTATTACCAGTTTGTCCGACATAAATATTTTTTTCACATTCTGTACACAGAATACAATAAATGACTCCAACAGTTTTACAATTTATGCTGCCTTGAATGTTATAGGTATTACCTTCGTTATCTTTGAAAAATGTTGATTCAATAATATGGGAACATAAAGTACAGTTTTTCCCGCATGCCATACATCCGTTTTCCTTGCCATAACATTGTAAATTATGTTTGCGGTGTACCAGTATATCTTTAATATTTTTATCTCGTTTATATGACACTATAGGCGGTTCATCAAAAATCCTTTTAATTTTTTCAGAATTATATAAAATTTTCATATTTTTTTGAGAATTTCATGGATATTTGGCAAGGCTTTTGAATAGGTTATTACCAGCGGCACACGATTATTTTGTTTTTTAGTGTTGTATTGTAGTAAGTTTTCTCTATCAAGATTGTCCACTTTTTTCATTTGCTTTTCCACCATGTCATTTGTATATCCTCTTTTACATAAATGTGTTTTAATTTCTGTCCAGCGAATACTGTAGTCCTCATCCTCGGAGCAAATTCGTTTTGCTCTGATTCCTAGACCGTATGGAATTGCGGTCTTTACAGAGTTTGGATGACTTGATGTTACATGCAAGTACATGTGTTTGTTTGTGTCCTTTGAAAAGCGATCAGTTTGGATAAATCCGTCTTTTATTTTAATATTGACATCTAAAAATTCAATTTGTTGTGAAGAAAAACGTAACTCAGTTTTAATTCGCGGATGAAGTGAATTAGCCAATTTGTGAAATTCTTGAAGTTTTTCTAGTCCATGTTCCCACAAGCCCCTTACATCATCAACATATCTCCAGTAATGCGTAGGTAAGCCGTCACTTTTTTTCGAACAATTCCTGTTCCCATTCCCCTAAATATGTGCATGCATAGTTCATTCCGAGGTGGGATCGTATTGCTGTGCCCTCCGTTTGAATATAATTTTTACGGTTAAAACCGAAATGTTTATTTTCCAGTACCAAATCTAACATATATTTAAAACACAAACTGTTGGTATAGATGGATTTTAAACTGTTGGAATCATTTATTGTATTCTGCGTACAGAATGTGAAAAAAATATTTATGTCGGACAAACTGGTGATAGGTTTTAACAACGAATGCTATTGAATTTTTCAAAAATAAGAACCCAGAAAGTGGAAGATCCTGCTGCAAAACATTTTTGTCAGAAAATCCATTGCGTTCAAAATTTCAAAAGTCATAGGAATTGAGAAAACCGAAAACTGTGACAAAATTTACAGAGAAACTGAGGAGTCACTTTGGATAAAAAAACTTAAAACCTTTGAGCCGTTAGGCCTAAGCACAAAATTGGATCGACATTGACTTTTCATAAACAATATTCCGCGAAATCAACGTCATAAACTCTTTTATCGGTAATTTGTTACAGTTTCCTTTGATCTTTACTACCCGATAAATTTAGTAACAACGTTCAGTTGACCACCGACTCGTGATACAAGAAATTATCAGCTGTTGGTCGTTTGTCTTGCGCGGTCTAACGTGACGTCACTAAACTGTTCATTCAAAAAAAGGTCAAAACACAACAAAAAAAAAATCAAAAAACTATGTTAAAATTGTGAAATTACCGATAAAAAAATTATTAGTATTAAAGAAAGGTCAAAACACAACAAATAAATCACTAAGCTCATCTGAAAAAAACCCAACTAATAATTAATATTTATCTCCATTATAACGTCATGTTGTTTGTTTTTCATATATATGTAATAAACTTCCGCTGAGGAAGGCCGCAAGGCCGCAACGTTCGGAAATTAATCTAGAGATTTTTGTATATATACATGGCCGTAGCGCAATGGAGGCAAATGAGGCAAATGCCTCACTTTTGAATCGGCAAGTATAACCTTTGAAAACAAATAAAATCTTTTTTTCTCCAAAATTTGTCTAATTTCACCCATAAATCCATTAATAATATCACGGATTATAAATTCATTGGACGTAATATTTGATTAAGAGTTGTTAGACAGTGACAGTGTTATTTGGCAGCTGTATGTAATAAATTCAGATGAAAAACGATGAGAATATCCGAAGTTGCTCCCGCGAAAAAACATTGCAGAAGACGTTGGAAAGTCATCATGTCACTTCACAATTGGTAGAAGACTAGATTAAGGTAACTTTCAAAACATCAGTGTGGATTTGCATATTCCATGTTATGAATGAAATAAGACATTTACCAGATTCCCAGAAAAAATATGTCTAGAAAATCCAACTAACTGGCAATATCTAGAATAACGCTCAAACAGGTCTGAGGAGGTACAAATTGCAGTAAACAGTTATATATCTGACTTTTAAAAGACATTTTCAATTTAGAATTTAGTCTAAAAATTACAAAAAGGCGTCTACCCCGTTTACCCTCTGCCCCCAAACCCCCGCTGGGGGAATATCCCCCCGACCTCCCTTTGCCTCACTTTATTCAGACCCGGCCTACGGCCGTGATATATATAAATTTAAATACTTACACATAGGTTTAACCTCCAATCTAATTAAAATTAGATCTCCGCACTTGCTCCCTATTTGCTATCTGCTGTTTTGTAGTCGCCACGAGGCGACTACAAAACAATAGATAGCAAACAGAGGGCATGCGGCGACTACAAAACAACCGATAGCAAACAGGGGGCATGCGGCGACTACAAAACAACCGATAGCAAACAGGGGGCATGCGGCGACTACAAAACAACCGATAGCAAACAGGGGGCATGCGGCGACTACAAAACAACCGATAGCAAACAGGGGGCATGCGGCGACTACAAAACAACCGATAGCAAACAGGGTCATGCGGGGACTACAAAACAACCGATAGCAAATAGGGAGCAAGTACGGAGATCTAATTTTAATTAGATTGGTTTAAACTCATTATTTAGTTCAAGAACAGGTGGCCTCTATGGTTTGTTGTAAGAAAAGTTTGAAGATAGTTAAGGGGTAATCAGAAACAGTAAATCGAAGGACAGACAATTCAATGTCTCAAAGAAAAATTACAATGGTCTACAAAACACTACACAGAAACCTAAGTTTTAGGAACTCGAAACCCTCGGGGATGAAGTCATGTGATCCGGAAGGGTAGGCAAAGGGAGTTTTCAGACATCTACTCATTGTCGGCGGTTTCACCGGCCAATTCGTTATAACCGTCCAAAATTTCTCCCAAAATATGTCTGGTAGTCATCACATAGCTGTAATTACAATCGTTGATAACCCTTCAGACTATAGCACCGATCTGTGAAATAAAACTGTTTGGACACAAGATTGTTAATCTTTTTGGAGGATTTTTGCTATTATTCGAAAACTTAACTTATTTTCCAAACAATTTATTTCACATTAATGCAAGGTTTGTTTTTGGACTGGTTGCGGTGAGGATGGATCAACTCGTATCTAAAATGGGATGCACTTTATTTAAAACTTGATGAGATCAAATAAATAGGGTGGGTTCAATATTTGCGTTTTCATTTCAGTTACAGTGAGTGATTGTTGTTAAACGCCAACTCAGAAATTTTTTCAGTTATATCATGGCGAGAACAAGTTAATTTTCAATGAGATGATGATGAGGTCCGCTTTGTACTAGACCAACACGAGTGGTTCTATATTTTATAGTGCTAGCTCACTGAAACAACAGTCCAGTGCTGTCTTAACGCATGGGCAAGCTGGGCAGTTGCCCGGGGCCACCCGAGCATAGGGCCCATGCTCATCTGTGTATGTTGTGTACGGCATGTGTTTTAATGTTTAAACATTGATTTTGTTGGAAGTACCAATACGATAAATATATGATTATTTTTTTTTATTCCTGTGAGTGATTGTGTAGGTATGGGCCTCAATGCATTGCTTTGTCCGGGGCCCTATGATGCTGTTAAGACGGCCATGTAACAGTCCGCGAATAGACATGTCGCCCCACTCGGACACATTATCCTGACTCCGAGCCAACCAGTCTTTGCTCTTTCTACTTAATGCTGCGTGCTTAGCACAGAAGCAACAAATACCAATTTCATAGTCTTTGGTGTGGCCCGATCGGGGCTCGAACCCACGATCTACCACACTCGAGGCGAGCACGCTAACCATTACACCACCGATCCGGTTCGAGTTTTATGTAGTCATTGATAGTCCGTTATAAGGCAGAATTTTCATATTCTACTCATCACACTCTCTATTAAATATGACACCAACTGCTCACTTGGCGTTAAACAACAAATATCCAATCAATTATGGCATTAGAAAAAAATTCCGGCGATGGGTTACATTCAGTTTAAGTTTTTACTTATGCTAGTTGCTGGTTGTTTTTAAAAGCATATTATCGCAATGGCTTTAAGGAACAACCAATCAATCAAAGATACTGCACTGAAAGATCTTATTATGTTTATACAACCCCTGTGCCTTGGAAGAACTACATCTTTAATTTTTGTATTATTTCCTTCAATTCTTAGGGGCCGTCGTGGCAGTGATCATATGGTAGTTGGATATACAACTACCTGTACAATCAGTGCCTATCACCACTAAAGTTGTGAGTTTGAATCTCGTTCATGGCGAGGTGTACTCGATACACCATTATGTAATACAGTTTGTCAGTGACTTGCGGCAGGTCGGTGGTTTTCTCCGGGTACTCCAGTTTCCTCCACCAATAAAACTGACCGCCATGATATAACTGAAATATTGTTGAAAGTGGCGATAAACACCACAAACCAACCAACCTTCACTTTTTGTAATTTTTCATTAGATTTTAATATCAGATATTTCTTCCATATCCAATCTTGGAGTATTTGCTGCAAAAAGATTCCTTTAACTGGTGTTAGCTCTAGTTTTGAACAAATATAACCAATGAATTAATTTTAAGAACTATTTTGCAAGAAATATATTTAAGGATGACCACTCAATTAAGATAAATTACAAAACAAATCTTTCAACCTTTCAAGACCAGTTCAGTTTAGAGAAGAAAAAAAAACACCTACCCGAGTAAGTACACAGTGCAAAAAGAATAATCAACTTCAACTTGTCAAAACTAAAATCTGCTGTGAACCCTGTTTTGCCTTTTATATAAAACAAAACATTCAAGTGCTTATCCCATTTTCTCTCTAAAAAAACTCTATCAAATAGCCAATTTAGCTAATTTATTGCTGGTAAAATAACCGATATCCCTACTTAAATAATGTAATAAATTAATGTATTCTCTTCTTCTATAACTGACAAATACATTTGTCAAAATTTATTATTTTAACTTTACTTTTCCAAAAGATATGTGAAACAGTACAACTGTTTACCAAATGACGTTTCTCATTTCCATAAATCCAACACATTCATCCCTTCATCAAAATTAATCATGTATCACTACAATTCTACCCCCTTAATGTTTTTTTTAAAGAGATGCATATAAAATATTATTGTGAAAAGAAATTTTAAACAGTGACAGTCATCAATTCCACCAATATCAACAAAACGAACAATCACCTCTCATCTTAACTGAATTCATTGAACACTCAAAACGACCACGACAGATGGCGTTGGAAATCCTGGTCCTGGCTTGGACAGACACAAAATTATGGCGGGGTTAAACCGGTTAATGGGACCCCTACCCTCTCCTCATGATAACTGAATATGAAACGGCAATGCATATATAAACAGATGATGAAAACTCTACACAGATTCGCTTCCACTAAAACAAAACCACATATACTATCACAAAAATGAATGACAACAATAAACATGGACAGCGTCAGTGAATGCTCGTAATTAATTGACTACTAGCTAGGAAGGTAGAATCTGTTGGCTAAAGACCATTACTCTTTATACAACATGTATGCATCAGGGCCGTCCGCAGGTTTCTGGAAAGGGGGGTGCGGGTGACGAGGTACAGGCATTTCAAAAGAAATGGTGGATTAAATCGGACTTTACCGCGCGACAACCCCTCCCCCTTTCCATTGTGGTTTAGTGTTCCCAGGGACGGATCCAGTACTTCAGGTTAGAGGGGCGGATTTATTGTTGGGGTATTATGTGTGAAAATTTAAGATTTTATGCAAAAAATCAAATTTTTTTCAATTTTAGGGGGGAGGGGGTGCCGGGTGCGCCCCCTTGAATCCGCCACTGGTTCCGGTAGTGACAACAATAGTACGTAGATGTTATTGAGTGAAAATATAGTGCTACTTCTATCTCAAATTATATATCTTATATTCATGAAATTGGACACTTGACTTTAATTGCGAATTGATTCTTAATTTGGAAGTAATTCATGTCTTACGCCTTCAAATGAGGAATGCATAGAATTAGATCATTACATAAGGCCATCCTTTAAAAAATGTTGGTATGCCCTTTTCCGACTCACAACACCCTTTTTTTTTTGGAAAGTGGGGTGCGATCGCACCCAACGCACCCTCCGTTCCGACGCCATGTGCATGTATGTGCTGTGTATCATCACATATCTATTCCTTTTCTATTAAAATGTGGGTAATATATCATTGGAATAATTTTAATGGGAAAAACATTAGACGACAAATATCTACACTTTTCGAATGGATTAAGGCTGTGAGGTCATTGATACAGATTAGTATTTAAAACCTGCATATGTCAATGAGCACTCGAGCAACATTGATCTTAAAAAAAGACCCAAACCTTGCTAAGCACAAGTCTGTCTTATCTCTATGACAAGTATGTTGTTGTCCCTGTAGACAATTCCTGAATTATTGTCTGTGTGTGTAAATCACATTACACAGATTGCTTGATAAAGAAGTTAGGTATTGACAATTCACTTGACAACCTATATACCCGGACGACACTATGCAAGAGGAATCCCTGTACAATCATAGGTCTGTTTCATGTTCCTTTGGGAATTTCAGCCAAGAATGAAGACGTAGATCTTCTGTCACTCTACTGGATACTTAATTAAAATACCTGACAAAAAATCGCTATATTGCTGGGTCTTCCAAATGCACCACGAAACCTCTTTTCAAATTATTAACATTTTTCCATCAGCTGTCAAAACCAAGCTTCAGAGCTAAACAAGGCGTGTGAATCATTATTCAATTACTACCCAGCATATACATTAATCGGCCAGGAGCGTAGTCAGAATAATGGAGAAGTATAGGCACAAACTGTTTCGGCAAAGAGTCTGGGGCCGCTTAAGGCCCCCAGTGGGTCCAGAACAGAGCGCTGGTAAGGGGTCCGGAGGGCAAAAGTAGTATAAGGGTACGGACAAATCATCATTTGCGGGGGATCGAACCATTGCACATGACCGGAAGTGACGTGACCGGAAGTTGCCCTGACCGGAAATGACGTGACTGGAAGAGCCCTGTCCGGAAGTATGTTCTGCGCATGCGCAACCGAAAGATGCGCAATATCCGCCTCTTTTCACCGGAAGTGACGTCAGTCACGTGACCGGAAGCGGCACTGACCGGAAGAGGCCATGTCTGGAAGTGATTGTGTGTGCATGCGCAACCGATAGTTGCGCATCCGTTTCCCGCGTTTTTTTCTTACTCTAGTAGTAGTACAAGTACCATGGCTACCTGTGACCAATAGGTGGTGGTGTGCGCAACCGGAAGTTGCGCACTTTTCACCGAAAGTGAGGTTTCCCGCGCTTTTTTCCTTAGTACAAGGGGGTGTTCTCTACGACATCGGCGTCCTATATTTAGCATGGTTACCGGAACTAGTTATCTACCCCTTTCCCGCCATTTTATTTTCATATAATATAATATATATATATATATATATAGTGTATATGTTGTGTAGTACTCCAAGTATTTCTACTTTACTAAGAGTACATTTGATCCCTTAAGTCACCCAGATTTTGGGTCCAAATGGGGTGTTGAAGGTTATACACCGAAACTGCAAAATACCAAATACTTTCAGAGATAATACAGAATCAAATTTTAATGGTTCTCCAGCTATTGAAAAAAAAATCAATCAACAAATTGGATTTTTCCCGTACTTTTTCAAATCACAACGTTTGAAATACTTGTTTTCCCCGTATCATTTTCCCGTAGTTTAAAAAAAAATGGGTGGGATTTCAACCCTATTGCTGCTGCTGCTGCTGGGTTAAATCCCACCCATTTTTAAAAAAATATAATATGGCGTGAGACATAATTATTATGTCTCATGCCTTATATTTCAAATCTGTATATTTATATTTTATACCTTATATAGACTTAATCATGGAACATATCTACATGCGTATTCCAGTAGGAATGTGGAGCATTGATTTATTATTTTTTTAAATGCCAAATTTATGTATAGGCAAGTGCCTACTTGAACCTAACGTAGCTACGCCCCTGATCGCTACACTTAGTGCCAATTGATTGTGAAGTCGAATCCCTATAAATTGTACGGTAATCACGGCCCCGAAAAATTGACATGTAATTAATGATTCTGTGATTGTCCGTTAGTTTGTTCAGAAAATGTTCATAATTTTTAACCATATTCTTTGTGATAAACCTACCATATATAGAATATTTAATTAGGTGTCAGGTTCACTTAAATAGATTTATATGAAGAATTTGTATTTCGTCTGCCCATTACTTTGAGAAGCCATCCTTTGTATAAGACTCTCTACCCTTCATTTTACGACGCATAGCTTCCCTGGATGTGATTGTGAAAACCATTTGACGAAAATAACAATCTGATTAAATTCACATTTCTACTTAACTTTGTATTGAAACTGAGTTTTTATGGTGTTTAACGCCACTTTCAACAATATTTCAATTATATCGTGGTGGTCAGTTTTATTGGTGGAGGAAACTGGAGTACCCGGAGAAAACCACTGACCTGTCGCAAGTCACTGACAAACTTTATCACATAATGTTGTATCGAGTACACCTCATCATGAACATGGTTTGAACTCACAACTTTAGCGGCGATATGCACTGATTGCACAGGTAGTTGTAAATCCAACTACCAAACGATCACCACCATCACGACCCCTGTTGGAAATTCACCTATTTGATGTATTTATTTTCAGGCGATATATTAGGTGGAAATGTAGCTGCTCTGAAACAAATGATGTCTTTTACGGGGTTAGAAATAAGTCCATCTTTGAGAGTATGTACCACAGAAGAAAATGACCAATTTAGAGCACAATTAAAAGCTATAGGTTTCTTTAAGTGGCTTTCAAGTGTAATAAATATGTAATACTAGTAACAATACTCATAGCTTTATGTCATTGTTGGGAGTTTATATACTGAGGTACTTTAAAAACGCAACATTCAAATTTTCAAATATTTCAATAAAATAAAATTAGTTTTAGACTGTTTTTGTTTTAAATCAATACAACATATACAGACACAATGACAGGAAACAAATTTCCACAGAAAATGGTGCATTGAAGAAAACGATTTTTATGTTTTGAAAACAGTTTTTCAAGAATTTTCTTTGATAAAAATATTCGTTTTACCATTTTCAAGGCATGCGCATGAGCAGTAATAAAAAAAAAGACATGTACACGAATATGCCAAAGTCTCTTAACATTTGAAAAATTCTTTTCAGTACAACACTCACAATGACTAAAACCATACCATTACACAGTTACCATCTTAGTAACTATTTTACAGGTAGAACCTATTTTGTCACGGATATGTTCCACTTGTCATAAACACTTTCGGTCCTTTCCTCATTCATAACTTACCACAGGATTTGTAACTGGAGTCACCACGGGTGCCACTTGTGGAGCAGGAACTGCTTACTCTTCTGGAGCACCCGAGTTCACCCAGGTTTTCAGTCGGATTCATGTTACTCGATCTTTAGTTTTATGTGTAATGTTTTGTTGCTCGTTGTTTGTCCTTTTGTCCTTTTGTCCATTTTATTTTGGCCATTGTGTTGTCTGTCTTTCTTAAATTTACGGATTCTGATTACCCCTTTTGTATCCTCAAACTCTTCTTTTCAGAACTGGTTGTATACAAATACCATTAACCCATAGATATATTGATGTTAAATTCACTTCCTTCTTCACTGAACCTGGACGATATAGCTGAAATATTGTTGGAGTTGGCGTTAAGCACAAATCAATCAATCAATTACTGCACCTGGTACTTTTACCATTATTTATTAATACAAACAATAACTCAATTATAAACATTAATTTATTATAAAAAAAAGTCATTTGTATTTACATATATAATTATAAAACAAGATTATTATTATTTAAAAATAACAAAAAAATACATGTAGTGCTATAAACCGTAAATTGCCATATTATATTTTGTAAGTGTTTCAAAAACATTAAAGAATAAATTGGTATGTACATGTATAAATTATATAGGTTTTTCAAAAATGAATGGTTAGATGCTTGTAAAGTATTTATAAATAATAAATTGTCATGAATTTATAGTCAAATTATTGCCTACTATATTATATATGAAGGTAAACCGACAGAAAGTTACAGGACATAAAGTCACAATTAATATTTTTTGATTTGGAAAAAACCTCTAGGACAAAAAGTAACAATTAATATTTTGGGTTAAAAAATGTTATAACAATAAAATGTCTCAATACACATTTAACCCACCTTTTATTAACCAACAGTGAAGGGTAGAAAAGCAACAAAATGTCTAAATCTATGATAATTTCCGACTGAAGCTATAAAATCATTGCTGTTTAGTTTAGATATATTTGGTTAATAATATGTTTAATTTGATTTATTTTAAATTCTTGCATTACTTTTCCATATTGGTTTTATCCAACTTCATAGTTCTATTTTTAAGTATAAAATCAAATCGATGATATGGAATACATTCCAGTTATTTTCAGTACCAATAACTGCTACATAGCCCATTACTAAGAAGATTTCAACAAAGCCCAAAACAATTTAGTACAGGAGATTTACCAGTCACAATCCCTTCAATATAGTGATTTTCATATCCAAGCTGACATGTTCTACTCCCATTTGACACGAGCTGTGCATCGCCTGTAAAGGTTTTATGTTTTAAACATATTTTATTCACAACTGCATATGAATGGGATTTAACAACATGCTGTGTCTATAGCTCTCTCCTGTTTACATGTACGAGGCATACATTCAGTAATAAGTATTTGTAACTTTAGGTTAGAATAATATACATTATTTTATACAGTACATGTTACGTTGCTCTACTACCACATACACCTTTAAATGGTTCACACAAATATGTTCATATAGTTTGGGCAGGAAAAAACCCATATTGTTTTAACAATAATTGCACTAGAATTTTATTTCCAAAGATAAGGATCCCCCCCCCACCCCATTTCAACTGAACAATTTATAGTAAACTAGTATTGATATTCCAACTGGAAAACCCGTTCTCCCAGGCTTGTCGATTTTTACTGTATATTTATCTAAAACTTCATAAAAATATATATCGCCGATTTTATCTGAATACCATATTCTACCATGTGAACCGAACGAGAATTGAAGTCTCAATTTCCGAATTTCCAAATAGTTTCTGTCAAATGAGAATACCTCTATACTATATTTGAAATAAATTATTTGGCTTTACAACGTTTTGACCACGAGCGTAAGTAGTATATCGGTGCAGCTCAAACCATATTTGAGGTGGAGCGATGAGGTGGAGATACAGGAAGAGATCGCGTGCGCATGCGTGACCGGAAGCGGCCCCTTACCGAAGGTTACGTGACCGGAAGTGACGTCATTTCCCCCCCGCGCTTTTTTCTTACTATAGTAGTAGTGCAAAATGTAGTACAGTAGTACAAGAACCATGGCTACCGGATGTGATTTTCCTTGGGTGAGATATGCGCAGGCACAACAGGAAGTTGCGCAATATCCGCCCTAGTGGGGTCTTTTGACCGGAAGTGACGTCACCCGTAAGTGGACGACGGTCACGTGACCCCGAAGGGGGTTCCCTTGGGTGAGGTGCGCGCATGTGCAACCGGAAGTTGCGCAATATCCACCGGGGCCTTTTAACCGGTAGTGCCGTCATCAAACTGGAAGTCACGTGATCGGAAGTTGGAGTGTTCTCTAGGACGTCCGCGTCCTATAAGTAGCATAGCTACCGGAACTAGCCCTTATCATTATCTGCCCCTTTCCCGCCATTTTATTTTCATGGGGAGCACCTTCAATAATTACATTTCTTACAAAAGTTTGTTGTTTTAGGATATGTTGTGTAGTACTCCAAGTAGTCTATCACGTCCGCGTTGCATTTTTGTTATATTTTCAGAGATCTTGACGTTTCTTGATTCCTTCCTCTAATTTTCGTGTTTATTCAACATCTTAATCACTATTTTGTTGACTTGTTGCAGTTTTGTAATAGATGTTTACGTTAATGTGTGATATTTTCATAATGTGTTTCGCTTGAACTTTTCTTTACTATAAACAACTAGATAAACAGTCCTAGAGTTGTGAACTCACTGGTCACATAAGGGGAGGTGTACTCGATACAACTTTATATGATATAGTTGACAGTAACTTGCGAGGGATCGGTGCATGTCTGTGTGTTCTCCAGTTTCCATCACCGATTAAACCGACCCAAATCGCTGAAATGTTATTAAAAACGGTTTTATACACCCACGACCCTCAAGTAACAGATTTAATACACATCGTTAGAATTTAAAAACGTCGATACCTCAGTTGCTAACAGACTTTATACACATCGTTAGAAATTAAACACGTCGATACCTCAGTTGTTAACATACTTTATACATATCGTTAGAAATTAAACACGTCGATACCTCAGTTGTTAACAGACTTTATACACATCGTTAGAAATTAAACACGTCGATACCTCAGTTGTTAACAGACTTAATACACATCGTTAGAAATTAAAATGTCGATACCTCAGTTGTTAACAGACTTAATACACATCGTTAGAAATTAAAAACGTCGATACCTCAGTTGTTAACAGACTTTATACACATCGCTAGAAATTAAAAACGTCGATACCTCAGTTGTTAATAGATTTTATACACATCGTTAGAAATTAAAAACGTCGATACCTCCGTTGTTAACAGACCTTATACACATCGTTAGAAATTAAACACGTCGATACCTCAGTTGTTAACAGACTTTATACACATAGTTAGAAATTAAAAACGTCGATACCTCAGTTGTTAACAGATTTTATACACATCGTTAGAAATTAAGCACGTCGATACCTCAGTTAACAGACTTTATACACATCTTTAGAAATTAAAAACGTCGATACCTCAGTTGTTAACAGACTTTATACATATCGTTAGAAATTAAACACGTCGATACTTCAATTGTTAACAGACTTTATACACATCGTTAGAAATTAAACACGTCGATACCTCAGTTGTTAACAGACTTTATACACATCGTTAGAAATTAAACACGTCGATACAAGTGTTGTTAACAGACTTTATGCACATCGTTAGAAATTAAACACGTCGATACCTCAGTTGTTGTACTATTAGTCTTCGAGAGTATCATTCGTTCAGTAGTGCTTCAGCACTGACATGGTTCATTACATATATTTATGTTTGAAATTTCCAGTAACGCAACGAAATATATTAACTGTTCCTAAGTTATGCAGTGTATTAAAAAACTAAGGTAAATCTCCCTCAGACATAGGTGATCTTAAACAGTCTTGGCTATCCTGGGTTAGCGGACTTTAGTAAATTTAATCCCTCGCCTCCGGCTCGGAATAAAATACTAATATCCACCAATCCATGTTAAAATTCAAAACACATTCTGGCTTCCATGATTTATTTCTTAAATAATAGACAGACTGTTTGTCGACCTTTCCGCATCTTTACTGAAAAAGACAAGCCTCTATATTAGTTTCCTTATAAATATTAGAAATAATTTCATTATTATTTTAATAGTAATGGGGATAAGACATGCATGTGTACCTACGTAAAGTATTACCGGTATGTCTTTGCAAAGAAATTATTCATATATTTTAGGCATATACCCATGTGGATTGTTGTTGCAGTGATCTAGAACTATATAAATACAATTAACAAGCATGTTGGTCTAGTACACAGCGAATATAAGTAACATCTAGATGAAAAATACCGTTTTCTTGCCATGATATACCTGGATATAGCGCGGTGGCAGATAGGATACCCTCTCGATGAAAGGGATGTTAGATTAAAATATGCAATGCATGATCGTGAACCATAGTGGATAACGAGTTTGGTGAGTGCCACATGTCCTGCAGATGTAAGACCTCTTTTCTAGATTCGAAATAAGAGAATGCACATTGTAACCGCTACAAAACGTTATTGTGTACGGCCTTACACAAAAATGCACATTTCTCACTTTTGAGACAGACCAGTTCCTATTTTTAGCGATGTGAGATTGTCTTATCTTGCACTAGTGCAAGACAAAAAAATCACGTGCGTTTTACCGGCAAATACATGCTGTA
>MJUT01019599.1:5405-16735 GCA_002080005.1 Gigantidas platifrons | reverse complement strand
ATAATAATAATAATAAAAAAAAAAAAACTTGTAACAATGAACATATAGAATTTCTGTGTGTATAGACACCTTTTCAAGTAACATAGTTGGTACTTAATATCATTTAAGGAGCTTATTCAAAATAAATCTAAAAACGGCTAATGAGATCAAAAAAAAAATAGCAATAATAAATTTATGTTTGTAATAAACAATCCACAAGGAACACATTTATGATTATTTTCAAAAAAATTCAGCAAACAATATTCTTCATATGTATGATATATCCAGTTTACGGAAAGGAAAAACTTAATTGACCTTCCCTACCTAGATGATTACAGTTTTTTATTTTTGAAACATATTTTNATCATACAATAAAATAACTGCAAAATGTTTGCAGTTGAATAATAACTAGAGACTTGGTGGGATGAGACTGCATCGCTCACCTGGTATTGGATCTGGCTTGGGTTATCAGGATTCAGCCAATCAGAAACAAGATTTTCCTGTGGCAGCCATGTTTTTTATCCGACTGCATTGAAATGTGAAAAGTTTATAGGGTTCCATCGTTAGATGATTTATATCAAATTTCAGATCATTTAGCCAAGTGGTTTAAGAGGAAAAGATATTTTAGGATGCATTCTAAATAAGTTGGGTTGTTGTGGCCATCTTGAATTTTAAATTGTCACAAAAATTACTTAATAAGGGACCATCCGAGTATCATCCAAACAACAGAAATACAGAACATTTTAACTGGTAAACAGTTCTTTTGTAGTTTATGGTCTTCAGAACACATTATCTGCTCCTGGTAGCCTTGTGAATTTATGAGTTGCACCAATAACACATACTTTGTTCATATATACAGTGTTGTCAGTAAAATTTTGAATAGGTGGCAAAATTTTCAGAATAGGTGGCAGAAAAATCAGGCGGGTGTTTGGGGGCCGTCTAGGACCTCTGATGCTTAAATGGTGTAAAATCCTGTATTCTGAGCATTTCATGGGGCTAAAATTACTTTATTTCTTGTCCTGTTTTTTACTTCATAATCTTGAATTATTGTTGCTAATGTCCATTGAGATTGATTGAGCAAATATTTAGTAAAAAAAAAGATCAAAAGGAACTGTACTTAACTAAAGTAACAAAAAAAAAACTATTTTGTTGACTCAATTCCAGAAAATGTTTCAATAAGTAATAAATTTTATTAATAAATTTCACATTCAAATTCACTGTCACTATCTGTAGCATCAGCATGAGTCACTATATTTTTGGCATTAAATAAGCATTTCACAATTTTTAGTTATAGCAATGTATCTTTAGTAACAGAAATTATGTACCAGAAAAGACTTGCCGGTACAATAATGTTTGATTTGAAACATAACGTTTTTATCTTGTTTTAACTTGCATTTGGATTTATTTGTTTTTTATCGAAATTATTTTTTGGGTTTATTCCTTGTACAGACTGAAAATTACATTTCTTTTGTTAACACTTTCATGTATGTTGTGGTTAGTGCGTGTTTCAGTCTGATCGGACATTAATAGGTAGGGAAGTCGGTCGTAGTCACGGTAACGTTATTATTTTCTGTCAGAGTGAAAAAAAGATTTTTCATCTTTTTCATTTCATTAGAAAACCACTTAAAAATTATTATTTCGTGGGGAAAAAAAATATCAGAATTACTAGAATTTTATAAATTTGGTAGTTAAAGTAATAAAAATATGATTTGGTACCACTACTGAGTGTCCGAAGTGAAGTGGTTTAGAGAAAATCGGATGTCATGTTTAAGATGTTGATTTATGTGACCAACGAGAGAACCATTTTCAAAAATAAATCCGCCAGCTATCCCTGGACCAATAATTCACGTACGACTTAAAATTTGCAGAAACTCCTCAATTTTACGAATCCGGGTGATCGTTATTAAAAAAAAGGTCGAAATCATAACATAAAATATAAATGTTTACAAAACAGTGTTTTAATTTATAACTAAGAACATGGTCTCGCTTGTTACAAAAAAGATCACCACGGCAGTATTGATCAGAAGCTTGAATGAAAGATGGTATCTGAAGATCATATGCACTCTCTTCTTATCCTTTTGGATCTTTACAGAGGTGTTCTCTTCGCGATCTGCGTACTAAATAAAGTTGTGTATGCCGCTGTCCATAGCGGATGTTTCACTAAATGTTAGGTGCGCGCGCATAATTTTATAAATAGCGACTAAAGGGGATTTCCAAATTGGAGCTGATATATACGATAATAGATTTAATCTATTAGATAACGTTGATAAATCCGCCGTCAAAATCCATAATTAATTAATTATACAATGTAATAATTTATATAATATTGGAATATGGATTTTTCTTGTCACATTTTTTTTTTACTCATTGAAAAATAGCCGGCAAGAAAAGGACAATAACTGGCGAAAATCGCCGGCTGCCGGCTTTTAACGACATCACTGATATATGTCAAATCTGGTTCAATTTGGACAAAATTATGAAAGAAAATCCAAATATGAAAATGATGATTGACAACGGATGGAGGCAAAGTAACGTCATAAGTTCACTTGTACATTATTAGGGGCAGGTATGGTAATAACAGTTTGCTAGCTAGACTTGTAACATTTTAACTGGCAAACAGTTCTTTTGTAGATTATGGTCATCAGAATGCATTATCTGCTTCTGGCAGCCATGTTGAATATACGAGTTGCACCAATAACACATACATCATAAGGTACCATCAGGAACATATATGTCGAGTTTGGTTCAATTTGGCTCAAAATTATGAGAGAAAATTAAAATATGAAAATGTTGATTGACGACGATGGAGGCAAAGTAATGTCATCACTGGCCCAAATTGAAAACTGGTAGCCCAAATATTTCAATAACATTTTTTTTTGAGTTGTTGACTAATAAAACATTCAACTAAAGCAGTTTGTTATGTTTTATTCTTCAATTATCCCTCCCTATAAACCCTTCCCTCATCCCCATAATCTTCATCATCGTCATCACTATCAGTATCATAATCTGCCCCATATATTGGTCGACTCTGTGACATGTGTCTTCACTACTTGGCATTTCCTCCATAGCTAAATTGTGCTCATTCATTTCCTTGACTTGGTCCTCCACTTGCTTGGATGCTATAACAGGGTTTCAACTGAATTTTATTATACTACGGTCAAATGACCTAACTCATATAAATTCATCAGGCCTTTCGTCCTGAAAGGCACTTATTCAATTAGTCAATTGTGTCCTAATTTGTCTAAAACTTATAAAGTCATTTAATGCATACTTATTTATAATATTTGGAATTGAAAGCCAGACAGGTTTTCAGAGGTCACCATCTCTTTCCAAAAAAAAATTAAACTTCAGTGAAAATAAATAGAAATTAAAATCAAATTCCCCAATGAGGAATGAGTCAAAGACTTAAGAGAAGGCTTCCCTAAATAGGTTACAAAAAAATCTGCTTTGAAGTAAACATTTTGTAGATTTTTTTTTAACATAAATAAAGCAAAGTATTTTATTTAAATTCACAGAGAAATAAAAAAAATAGTTCAACCATTTGTCTTAATCAGGAAAAAGCTTGTAATATTTGTCCATTTCAAAGGTTTCAATATTTCACAAAAACCTAAATCAAGTCCTCTATCGTATTTTGCACAAAAGACATGTTTAAATATGGTGCCAAATTGATATCCGATAATCTTTGCGTATCCGGTCCGCGGCGATTTTTTATCTTATATTTCATTGATATTTTCGTTTTTGTCAATGTCCTTGAACTTCATCAAACCATGGAACGATAAATAATATTAAAAGAGTTTTGATCTGGCGTTTCACTTTAGTTTTAATCAAAATAAATTATGGACAAATTGGATATCAAACAGGGCTCTTTTATACAACAAACCCAGTATTTTACACCGGACAGTCGATCCGGTGGAAGGTAAACCAATGTTTGGTTACGTAACCATAAAATGAAAGTAGAATCGTATATTTACGCGCAGTGAGATCTTTTTAGCCAATAAATGTCGTTTCCCCATTTATCTAAAGATTTAAATTAATTATTTAGTACAAATATTTGTTCCAAATTATAAAAATAGTGATGATAAGCATGAACAGCTATTGTGATAGATGGATTATATTGTCAATTTACACCTTGTTTCCTTTCTGAATCCGCCTTTGATTTTGCTATTTGTCTATTGAATTGGGTGACAACATAAGAAGTATGTTGCATGGCAACAACTTCCAAAAACTGAAATGAAACTATTATCTACATTGTAATTTAAATCCAAGTTTTAATTAAAGGTGGGTGATCTGATTGTGCTACAATATCACATTTTGATCAAAGAAATTTTTATTGAGACATATTAGGACAGATGCTTAATTCCTTGTAATATATTGTAGTTTATTTAGTTATGCCAAAACATGTTCAGTAAATTAAACCTTTACATAATTAAGCATGTATTTAAGCATTGATACCGGTATTTATTTTTTTTTCTTATAAGACATATATACCTGGTTATGTATACATTGTACACTGTACTGTTAATTTTTTTTTTTTTTTTTAAATAAAACCCAATTGTAGCATGATGAATTTATCCTGCAATTGTGTGATTTTGAGAGGTCAAATAAACTTCAGTGTTATTTAGTCCTTGTATGTTTTGACAATATATTTTGTAGGCATATATACAGCATATATCATCATTTTCATTGGATTTAGTTCAGTAGCTGAGTATCATATTAACTGTCTCTGCACTGAGCTAAGTTCATTGTTATGCATTCAATCATCTTGGTGATATATTAAGGGTATGATAAATGGACATCAAGCCATGATCAAGGTAAAATGCAAAACATGCTATACATGTACATATTGATCTATTGATGAAACAGATTGATCTTCATAACCCATCTTCTTATAATAAAGTAAAAACAAAATGTGCTTGAAATATTTGAATATTTTTATGATGTTTGAAAAATTTGAAATTAAGAAAGTTTACTGATTTTTAGCTGAACTGGCCCAAAAAGGCTAAATGATGCATTATCATGACTGTCCGTCATCTGTTGTCCATATTTTTTTTTTATAATTTTTCTCAGAAATTGTCAAATCAAATGGAAAAATTATATAGCAGATATGCTATGGTACTTGGATAGTTTGTAAAATATCTGATTGCTACAAAGCTATATCTAATTTTTTCACATTATTATGTTTCTTTTGGTAGGTTGACAGTCCAAATTTAGTATTTAATGAAATATTGCTAATTTCGCAAGGTTCCTCGAGGTTACCTGGTTTGCTAGGTTGAGCATATTGCATTTTTTTTAATATATTTTTTTTTGCTGTAGAATTATTACATATTTTTCATCTCTAATTGCTGGTGTTTAAAACTATTTATAGTTTATTTTGTTGGTTCAAAAGCCCATGGAGATTGATGTGTACAGCTTTTATGTTATTTTGTTTATATGTTTGCAGAATGGAAATAAAAATTCTCTTGCCACTATTTAATGGGGAAAAAAGTAGGTGTAAAGCTACATGTACCACTGTATTTCATTGCCCCTTTCTTCAAGTTTTAACCTAGCATACACACATAAAGAAAACAAGATTAAATAGTACATAACATTGAACCATATATATGTAGATATACAGATACTAAAAATGTATCAATAGACTCAGTGCCAACTTAACGCATGGGCACGCTGAGCAGTTGCCCGTGGGGCGCACGAGCATAGAGGCCCTATGCTAATCTTGTGTATGCTGTGTGCAGCATGTTTTTTAATGTTTAAACACTGATTTTTTTTAAAGTACTTATACAATTTAGCTATATATTTAATTTAATCTACATTTACATTTTTATTCCAGCGAGTGATTGTATAGGTAGCCGTCTCAGTGTACCGCTTTGCCCAGGGTCCTATAATGCTGTTAAGACGGCCACGAGTAGACTTTTTCCAGATTCACAAAACATAAACAAAACAATGTAACCCAAGATTAATTTTTATTTAATTAAACAGATTCTATAAATTTAAATATTCCATCTGTTTCATCTGGTTCAAGTTCTAGATATGAAAATATAGAGGAATAAAAAATACATTTGAGGGTTACGAGTGTTATCTGGTTTTTTTCCACTTCATCTATAGGTCATTATAAAAAAGTAACATTTTATTTTGTAACAAAGAGATGTGAAACGAACAAAATAAACAAATCTATCATTACACCATGCACACTCAGATATTCTCTATGTTTACAAATATATCAATTTTTGCCATTTTTTATCAAAAGTATTTCAACTCAAAATATAATTTATAACAACTTTTTTTAACAGAGTTATCAAATATGAACATCTACTGATATACCCAATGCATGCAAAGACATAATTGTGTTATATATCTCTGATACATGAATAAGTAATACATGGATAATCAATATTTTGTATAAGTGCATGAATCCCAGGACCAGGACAGGTACAAGATTGTATGATACTGATACTGATAGTGATAGAGAACATAGAAGTTGACATGGATAATTACACCATTTTACAATTAATTTATAAACAATCACTTCACAAAAATCTTTTTTATATACATGTATATGAAATAACCAATCGATTAATTATCGAATCGATGACAAATTTAGTTTACTTTAATTAGATAAAGCAAAAAATTATATTGTTTTCATATTTGCCGCCGATAGAGTTAATAAATATTGTTACCTCCCTTTATCGGTCTGCCGGATCACTTGGGTGTTTTATTGTTTTCGAGATTGATTAAATGATTGAGTACGTACACTTCGACGTGAAAGTTCTAGAATATACGTGTCAATAAATTCACAGTTCAAAACATATTCACAAAGAGCAGATAATAAAGATATATGATTTTGCTACGAGATCAATGAAAAACTTGACAGAAGACGACGATTTACAATTTTACACCATCGAACAACTGGAATCGTCAATTTTCCGCGTTTTATCTGGCCTTATTCTCTATTGTTGGCTGCATAGTAGCTCTCGTAGCACTTTTCTTAAACAAAAACAAATAATCTTTCAGAAAATATCCAGTTTTTAATTCAACTTTCACTCTAAATTCTAGAACTTTTCGAAATTAGTTAAGGCACTGATTATTGTCACGTGACCACCATTTTATCAACAGAAATCCACGATGACTCGCACAAAGTTGAAACATTTTCACTTTCGAACATGTATAAATAACTAGTTGCAATATGCATCAACTATTGTTATGTTTTACTCATTAATTTGTATTACATACATGACCCCCCTTTTTTATTGCGTGCAATCTTAGAAACAGCCTTAACACACCTGCGTGGGGAACCAGAAACTGCCATCTGTAAAGCAAGCCACACACTTAGGTATTATCAGAACAACATCGCTTAACGAAAATATATTAGTAAATATAGAGGAGAACGTCAAAAAGGCAAGAAGAAGTGCCTATGGTCTTTTTGCTAAGGGATTCCACGGCTATAATGGTCTAGACATTGATACAATGGTTCATCTATACAACATTTATATAACACCAGTTCTTCTACCAAGTGGCAATCAATTAAATCAACTAGAAATGTTCCAAAAACGGCTACTGAAACAAATTCTATCACTACCGGCAAACGTAGCAGATGTAACAATATATATATTAACAGGCATCCTTCCAACTGAGGCACACATTCATGCTCGAGCACTATCCTTCTTCAACAACATCTGTCATCAGTCCAAAAATAGCACAGAAAAAGTGCTAGCACGTCGTCAATTAGCACTGAAATCTGATAATAGCAGCAGTTGGTTTATAGAAGTGAAATAAATTTTAAGGAAATATAACCTCAATGAACCTATTGAGTACCTTAACAGACCGATTAAAAAGTCAACTTGGAACAATATTATTAGGAAATGTATCCACGAATTCTCGAGTAAACTAATACTAGAAATTGTACCACTCTATACTGGACTGGACCATCTGTCATCCTACAAATTAAGTAAAGGCAAAATCCAACCTCTCCTTAAAGTCAATTGCCAATCAACCAGCGACATAATGCGCCTTCCAATCAAACTTAAAATATTAACAGGATCATATACTCTTGAAACCAAAAGAGTCAGAATGTACCAAAAAGAGGAAGATCCTACTTGCTTATCGTGCAAATCAAATGAAGAGAATATTGAACATCAATTGGCCATGCGGTTTTAGAGGAGAAGAATTTTAGAAATAGACCAATCAGAAACAAAAACTGCCTGTGGTGGACATGTTTGTTAATGGATCGGGACGGAATGAGCAATCTTTATAGAGGACCACCCATAGATGCTTCCTACCAAATTGCGGATCATTTGGCCATGTGGTTTCAGAGGAGAAGATTTTTAGAAATAGACCAATCAGAAACACGAATCGCCTGGTGGGAGCCATGTTTGTATCTGGAATCGGAACCAAGTGAGTACGCTTTATAGAGGACCGCCCATAGATGCTTCCTACCATAGCCATGTTTCGGATCATTTGGCCAAGTGCTTTCAGAGAAGAAGAATTTAAAAAATCAGCCAATCAGAAACATGAAACGCCTGTGGTGGCCATATTTGTTAATGGATCGGGACGGAATGAGCAATTTAATAGAGGACCTTACATAGATGCTTCCTACTAAGTTTTGGATCATTTGGCTAAGAGGTTTCAGAGGAGAAGATTTTTAGAAATCGACCAATCAGAAAAAAGAATTGACTGTGGTGGCCATGTTTATTAATGGATCGGAGCTAAATGAGCACTCTTTATAGAGGACCGCCCATTGATGCTTCCTACCAAGTTTCGGTTCAATTAGCCAAGCGGTTTCAGAAGAGAAGAATTTTTAAAATCAGCCAATCAGAAACGAGTCGCCTGAGGTGGCCATGTTTGTTAACGGATCGGGACGAAATGAGCAGTCTTTATAGAGGACCTTCCATAGATGCTTCCTACCAAGTTTCGGTTCATTTGACCAAGCGGTTTCAGAGGAGAAGATATTTTAAAATAGGTCAATCAGAAAGAAGAATTGCCTGTGGTGGCCATGTCTATTAATGGATTAGGGACAAAAAGAGCAATCTGTATAAAGGACCTTCCATAGATGCTTCCTACCAAGTTTCAGTTTATTTGGCTGAGGGGTTTTAGAGGCATATTTATCTGTAATTCAATTAATAGGGATAACTGCATTTTGAATACAGATATCTATATTTAAACTAGAGTTATCTCCCTTTTAACAGAAAAAAAATTTTTTTTTTTTTAGAACTCAATCAATCAGAAACAACAATCACCTGTGGCGGCCATGTTTGTTAACGGATCGGGACGAAATGAGCAATCTTTATAGAGGATCTTCCATAGATGCTTCCTACCAAGTTTCGGTTCATTTGGCTAAGCGGTTTCAGAGGAGAAGATTTTTTTTAGAAATCAACCAATCAGAAACAAGAATTGTCTGTGGCGGTCATGTTTGTTAACAGATTGGGACAATATGATCAATCTTTACAAGATGACTTTCCATAGATGCTTCCTACCAAATTTCGGATCATTTGACTATGCGGCTTCAGAGAAGATTTTTAGAAATAGACCAATCAGAAACAAGAATCACCTGTGGTGGCCATGATTGTTAATGGATCGGGACGGAATGAGCAATCATTATAGAGGACTTTCCATAGATGCTTCCTGCCAAGTTGTGGATCATTTGGCCATGTGGTTTCAGAGGAGAAGATTTTTACAAATAGTCCAATCAGAAACAAGAATCGCCTGTGGCAGCCATGTTTGTTAATGGAGTCGGTACGAAATGTGTACTCTTTATAGAGGACCGCCCATATATGCTTCCTACCAAATTTTTGGATCATTTGCACAAGCGGTTTCAGAGAAGAAGAATTTAAAAAATCAGTCAATCAGAAACAAGAATCACCTGTGGTGGCCATGATTGTTAATGGATCGGGACGGAATGAGCAATCATTATAGAGGACCTTCCATAGATGCTTCCTACCAAGTTGGGGATCATTTGGCCATGTGATTTCAGAGAAGATTTTTAGAAATAGCCCAATCAGAAACAAGAATCACCTGTGGCAGCCATGTTTGTTAATGGAATCGGAACGAAATGTGTACTCTTTATAGATGACTGCCCATATATGCTTCCTATTAAGTTTCGGATCATTTGGCCAAGCGGTTTCAGAGAAGAAGAATTTAAAAAATCAGTCAATCAGAAACAAGAATCGCCTGTGGTGGCGATATTTGTTAATGGATCGGAACGAAATGAGCACTCTTTATAGAGGACCTTCCATAGATGCTTCCTACCAAGTTTCGGTTCATTTAGCCAAGCGGTTTCAGAAGAGAAGAATTCTTAAAATCAGCCAATGAGAAACTAGAGTCGCCTGTGGCGGCCATGTTTGTTAACGGATCGGGACAAAATTAGCAATCTTTATAGAGGACTTTCCATAGATGGTTCCAACCGAATTTCAGTTCATTTGGCTGAGGGGTTTTAGAGGCATATGTATCTGTAATTCAATTCATAGAGATAACTGCATTTTGAATACAGATATCTATATTTAAACTAGAGTTATCTCCGTTTTAACAGAAAAAAATGATTTTTTTGGAAATCAATCAATCAGAAACAAGAATCGTATGTGACGGACATGTTTGTTAACAGATCGGGATGAAATTAGCAATCTTTATAGAGGACCGTCCATAGATGCTTCCTACCAAGTTTCGGTTCAATTGGCCAAGCGGTTTCAGAGGAGAAGATTTTTTTAAATAGGCAAATCAGAAACAAAAATTGCCTGTAGCAGCCATGTTTGTTTATGGATCGGGACAAAATGAGCAATCTGTATAGAGGACCTTCCATAGATGCTTCCTACCAATTTTCAGTTCATTTGGCTGAGGGGTTTCAGAGAGGAAGATTAAAATGTGAAAAGTTAACGGACGACGGACGCCAAGTGATGACAAAAGCTCATATTGCCTTTGGCAAGGTGAGCTAAAAACATGGAGAAGGTATATGAGAAGATAGCATGTGTTTTCATGGTTTTATTTTCATTATCTATCATTTGAAATAAATTTCCTGAAGAAGTGCATTGGGCTTATATCAAAATCATCTGTCATTCTAAATATCATCATAATCATCAGACACCTCATGGAAATTAAAAACAAAATTGTATTCCATCATTGTTATCATCGTACTATAAAACTAAAGCTAAGTTGATTAACAACGAACTTTGATAACAATATAATCCAACATACCACTATTTATCATAAAATGTTTTACTGCTTACCTTCCCTTATCCTATAGTCTAGTTTAATTATTTTATGTCTGTTTCATCAACATATTTTGACATTTATTATTGCAACTATCAGCTGGACAAGTGCAGAATTTCATTCATGTGTGGAAAAGAGGCTGTTATCCGAAAAATTCA
>MJUT01019591.1:52731-69551 GCA_002080005.1 Gigantidas platifrons | reverse complement strand
CACAAAATGGTTGTTGCAAAATCTTATTTAACTTATAGTAGGTAATGAAACTTAAATGAACAGTAGTGGGGATTTTAACAGTTTGTTCAGTTAACTTATTTGTTACTTGAAATGAGGACCATAAAACATACAACTTGGAACAGGGAAAAGCAGACAGAGTTAAATCCTGTATTACTGGTACAGTAAAATCATAATAGGATGGACATAATGACAACTGAAGTAAGGGTATTGTGATACAGTTTCCACCTGTTGTTATTTCTAGCATTATGTTTGTACTTTTTTGTTGCTTTGTTTTTTATATGTAGTAAATCAAAAATAGTAAAAATAGTAAAATTACTATGCTCAAAAGAACAGATACATGAATCCATGAAAATTCTGATTGTATTAACTTTTCAATGACTGTTGGTGTGTTTGTCTCTGGAGCAAGTGTTGGTTTGTGGTATATGAACGATGGTGCACTTTGAGTTTTGGCTTGAGACACCTGTTGTATAATAAGCAATGCAGTTGCCATCTTTCTGACTTTACAAAACATGTAAACGAAAGCGAAAATTAAAAGAGTGGCAGCTCCAAGTGCAATCAAACATAGAATAGCATTTAAGTCTGGCCATGTTGACTCTAAGGTTATGTCATACCTGATTATGTAATCTGTCACTGTTACCCAATGGTTGTTCTAGTAGAACAACTACAACAAATTATAATTTGATTGGTCACTGTTACCAACATGTTTTTCTAATGCAACAATTACAACAGATGATAATGTAATCTGTCATGGTTACCGTGAAGTTGTTCAAATGCAACAACTATAACAGACGATAGTGTAATCGGTCACTGTTACCCTGAGGTTGTTCTAATGCAACAACTACACCATACGATAATGTAATCGGACACTGTTACCCAAATGTTCCTCTAATGAAACAACTACAACAAAGGATAATGTAATAAGTCACTGTTACCCACAGGATGTTCTTATTCTGAAACTACAACATACGATAACGTAATCTGTCACTTTTACCCACAAATTTTCTAGTGCAAGCAACAACTACAACAGACGATAATGTAATCGGTAACTGTTACCCACAGATGTGTCTAATGCAATTACTACAATAGACGAAAATGTAATCGGTCAATGTTACCCAAAGGTTGTTCTAATGCAACAACTACAGCCGACGATAATGTGGTCGGTCACTGTTACCCACAGATTGTTCTAATGCAACAACTACAACAGAAAATATTGTAATCGGTCACTGTTACCCACAGGGTGCTATAATGCAACAACTGCAACACGATAATGTAATCGGTCACTGTTACCGACAGGTTGTTCTAATGCAACAACTACAATATACGATGATTTGATATGTCACTGTTACTCACAGGTTGCAATAATGCAACAACTAAAACAGGGGATACAGTAATCAGAAACTGTTACCCAAATGTTGTTCTAATGCAACCACTACAACGGACGATAATGTAATTGGTCACTGTTACCCACACGTTGTCCTATTGCAACAACTTCAAAAAAAATTATGCAATCGGTCACTATTACCAACAGGTTGTCCGAATGCGACAACTACAACAGACGATAATGTAATCGGTCATTGTTACCCACGGGTTGTTCTACAACAACAACTACAACAGATGATAAAGTAATTGGAAACTGCTACCCTCAGGTTGCTCTAATGCAACACATACAACAAACGAGTATGTAATCAGTCACTCTTACCCACAGGTTGCTCTAATGCAACAACTATAAGTCGATAATGTAATCGGTCACCGTTACCCAATGGTTGTTCTAATGCAGCAACTACAACAGACGATTATGTATTCGGTTACTTTTACCCACAGGTTATTCTAATGCAACAACTAAAACATACTATAATGTAATCATTAACTGTTGCACACTGGTTGTTTTCATGCAACACACACAATAGACGATAATGTAATCGGTCACTGTTACCTACAGTTTGTTTTAATGCAACAACTACAAGTCGATGATGTAATCGGTCACTGTTATACAAAGGTTTTTATAATCCAACAACTACAACAGACGATAATGTAATCAGTCATGGTTACCCACAGATTGTTCTAATGCAACAACTACAACAGATGATGATAATGTATTCGGTCACTGTTACCCACAGGTTGTTATAATATAACAACTACAACACACGACAATGTAATCGGTCACTGTAACCCACAGGTGATTCTAATGCAAATAGTACAACAGACGCTAATGTAATCGGTCACTGTTACCCACCTTTTGTTCTAATGCAAAAACTACAAGAAAATAGATTGTAATCGGTCATTGTTACCCACAGGTTGTTCTAATGCAACAGCTACAACATACGATACATTAATAGTGAACTGTTACCCACAGTTTGTTCTAATCCAACAACTGCAACAGACGATAATGCAATCGGTCACTGTTACCCACAAGATGTTCTAATGCAACAACTACGACAGACGATAATGCAATCGGTCACTGTTACCCACTTATTGTTCTAATGCAATAGCTACAATAGACGAAAATGTAATCGGTCAGTGTTACCCATAGGTTGTTATAATGTAACAACTACAACACACGACAATGTAATAGGTCACTGTAACCCACAGATTGTTCTAATGCAACAACTACAACAGACGATAATATAATCGGTTACTGTTACCCACATGTCATTCTAATGCAACAACTACAACAGACTATAATGTAATCATTAACTGTTGCATTCTGGTTGTTTTCATGCAACAAACACAATAGACGATAATGTAATCGGTGACTGTTACCCACAGTTTGCTATAATGCAACAACTACAACAGATGATGATAATGTATTCGGTCACTGTTACCCACAGGTTGTTATAATATAATAATTACAACACACGACAATGTAATCGGTCACTGTAACCCACAGGTGCTTCTAATGCAAATAGTACAACAGACGCTAATGTAATCGGTCACTGTTACACACCTTTTGTTCTAATGCAAAAACTACAAGAAAATAGATTGTAATCGGTCATTGTTACCCATAGGTTGTTCTAATGCAACAGCTACAACATACGATACATTAATAGTGAACTGTTACCCACAGTTTGTTCTAATCCAACAACTGCAACATACGATAATGCAATCGGTCACTGTTACCCACAAGTTGTTCTAATGCAACAACTACGACAGACGATAATGCAATCGGTCACTGTTACCCACTTATTGTTCTAATGCAATAGCTACAATAGACGAAAATGTAATTGGTCAGTGTTACCCATAGGTTGTTTTAATGCAACAACTACAACATACGATAATGTAATCGGTCACTGTTACCCACAAGTTGTTCTAATGCAACAACTACAACAGACGATAATGCAATCGGTCACTGTTACCCACTTATTGTTCTAATGCAATAGTTACAATAGACGAAAATGTAATCGGTCAGTGTTACCCATAGGTTGTTCTAATGCAACAACTACAACATACGATAATGTAATCGGTCACTGTTACCCACATTTTGTTCTAATGCAACAACTACAACAGATGATAGTGTAATCGGTCACTGTTACCCACAGGGTGTTCTGATGCAACAACTGCAACACGATAATGTAATCGGTCACTGTTACCGACAGATTGTCCGAATGCGACAACTACAACAGATGATGATTTAATATGTCACTGTTACCCACAGGTTGCTATAATGCAACAACTAAAACAGGGGATAAAATAATCAGAAACTGTTACCCACAGGTTGTTCTAATGCAACACATACAACAGACGAGTATGTAGCCAGTCACGGTTACCCAAAGGTTGCTATAATGCAACAACTACAACAGACGATATTGTAATCAGT
Organism: Gigantidas platifrons; assembly: GCA_002080005.1. NCBI lineage: Eukaryota > Metazoa > Mollusca > Bivalvia > Mytilida > Modiolidae > Gigantidas > Gigantidas platifrons. The sequence goes on along the minus strand of MJUT01019591.1, from coordinate 65,716 downwards.
CACTGTTACCCACATGTTGTTCAAATGCAACAACTACAACCGACGATAATATAATAGGTCACAGTTACCGACAGGTTGTCCGAATGCGATAGCTACCACAGACGATAAAGTAATCGGTCACTGTTACCCACATTTTGTTTTAATGCAACAACTACAACAGAAGATAATCCAATCGGTCACTGTTACCCACATGTTGTTCTAAAGCAACAACTACAACAGACGATAATGTTATCGGTCACTGTTACCCACAGGTTGTTATAATGCAGCAACTACAACAGACGATAATGTAATCGGTTACTGTTACCCACATGTCATTCTAATGCAACAACTACAACAGACTATAATGTAATCATTAACTGTTGCATACTGGTTGTTTTCATGCAACAAACACAATAGACGATAATGTAATCGGTGACTGTTACCCACAGTTTGCTATAATGCAACAACTACAACAGATGATGATAATATATTCGGTCACTGTTACCCACAGGTTGCTATAATGTAACAACTACAACACACGACAATGTAATAGGTCACTGTAACCCACAGGTGCTTCTAATGCAAATAGTACAACAGACGCTAATGTAATCGGTCACTGTTACCCACCTTTTGTTCTAATGCAACAACTACAAGAAAATATATTGTAATCGGTCACTGTTACCAACAGGTTGTTCCAATGCAACAGCTACAACATACGATACATTAATAGTGAACTGTTACCCACAGTTTGTTCTAATGCAACAACTGCAACAGACGATAATTCAATCGGTCACTGTTACTCAAAGGTTGTTATAATGCAACAACTACAACCGACGATAATGTGATCTGCCACTGTTACCAACAGGTTGCTATAATGCAAAAACTAAAACATACGATAAAGTAATCATTAACAGTTACATACTGGTAGCTATAATGCAACACATACAACAGACGATTATGTAATATAATCAGTAACTGTTACCCACAGATTGTTTTAGTGGAACAACTACAACATACGTTAATATAATCGGTCACTGTTACCCACATATTGTTCTAATGCAATAGCTACAATAGACGAAAATGTAATCGGTCAGTGTTACCCATAGGTTGTTCTAATGCAACAACTACAACAGACGATAATGTGATCGGTCACTGTTACCCACAGTTTGTTCTATTGCAACAACTACAGCAGATGATATTGTAATCGGTCACTGTTACCCACAGGTTGTTCTAATGCAACACATACAACAGACGATTATGTAGCCAGTCACGGTTACCCAAAGGTTGCTATAATGCACAACTACAACAGACGATAGTGTGAGCAGTCACTGTTACCCACATGTTGTTCAAGTGCAACAACTACAACCGACGATAATATAATCGGTCACTGTTACCCACATGTTGTTCTAATGCAGCAACTACAGCAGACGATAATGTAATCGGTTACTGTTACCCACATGTCATTCTAATGCAACAACTACAACAGACTATAATGTAATCATTAACTGTTGCATACTGGTTGTTTTCATGCAACAAACACAATAGACGATATTGTAATCGGTGACTGTTACCCACAGTTTGCTATAATGCAACAACTACAAGTCGATAATGTAATCGGTCACTGCTACACATAGGTTGTTCTAATGCAACAACTACACCATACGATAATGTAATCTGTCACTGTTACCAACAGGTTGTTCGAATGCGGTAGCTATAACAGACGATAATGTAATCAGTCACTGTTACCCACATGCTGCTATAATGCACCAACTACAACAGAAGATAATGTAATCGGTCACTGTTACCCACATATTGTTCTACTGTAACAACTGCAACAGACGATAATGTAATCGGTTACTGTTACCCACATGTTATTCTAATGCAACAACTACAACAGACTATCATGTAATCATTAACTGTTGCACACTTGTTGTTTTCATGCAACAAACACAATAGACGATAATGTAATCGGTGACTGTTACTCACAGTTTGTTATAATGCAACAACTACAAGTCGATAATATAATCGGTCACTATTACACAGAGGTTGTTATAATGCAACAACTACAACAGACGATAATGTAATCTGTCATTGTTACCCACAGATTGTTATAATGCAACAACTACAACAGATGATGATAATGTATTCGGTCACTTCTTACCCACAGGTTCTTCTAATGCAACAACTACAACACACGACAATGTAATCGGTCACTGTTACCAACAGTTTGTTCTAATGCAACAACTACAAGAACAAATATTGTAATCGGTCACTGTTGCCCACAGTTTGTTCTAATGCAACAACTGCAACAGACGATAATGCAATCGGTCACTGTTCCGAATGGGTTGTCTTAATGCAACAACTACAACCGACGATAATGTAATCCGTCAATGTTACAAACAGGTTGTTCTAATGCAACAACTGCAACAGACGATAATGCAATCGGTCACTGTTCCGAACGGGTTGTCTTAATGCAACAACTACAACCGACGATAATGTAATCAGTCAATGTTACAAACAGGTTGTTCTAATGCAACAACTACAACACACGACAATGTAATCGGTCACTGCTACCAACAGTTTGTTCTAATGCAACAACTACAAGAACAAATATTGTAATCGGTCACTGTTGCCCACAGTTTGTTCTAATGCAACAACTGCAACAGACGATAATGCAATCGGTCACTGTTCCGAACGGGTTGTCTTAATGCAACAACTACAACCGACGATAATGTAATCCGTCACTGTTACCAACAGGTTGCTATAATGAAAAAACGACAACATACGATAAAGTAATCATTACCTGTTGCACACTGGTTGCTATAATGCAACACATACAACAGACGATTATGTAATCTAATCAGTAAATGTTACCCACAGATTGTTTTAGTGGAACAACTACAACAGACGATAATGTAATCGGTCACTGTTACCTACAGATTTGTCTAATGCAATAACTACAATAGACGAAAATGTATTCGGTCAATGTTACCCATAGGTTGTTTTCATGCAACAACTACAACCGACGATAATGTGATCAGTCACTCTTACCGACAGGTTGCTATAATGCACCAACTACAACAGAAGAAAATGTAATCGGTCACTGTTACCCACAGGTTGTTCTACTGCAACAACTACAACAGACGATAATGTAATGTTATAATTCAACAACTACAACAGACGATAATGTAATCGGTCACTGTTTACCCACAGCTTGTTCTAATGCAACAAGTACAACATACGATAATGTAATCGGTCGCTGTTACCCACATATTGTTATAATGCAGCAACTACAACATACGATAATGTAATCGGTTACTGTTACCCACATGTTATTATAATGCAACAACTACAACAGACTATAATGTAATCATTAACTTTTGCACACTGGTTGTTTTCATGCAACAAACACAATAGACGATAATGTAATCGGTCACTGTTACCCACAGTTTGATATAATGCAACAACTACAAATCGAAAATGTAATCGGTCACTGCTACACAAAGGTTGTAATAATGCAACAACTACACCATACGATAATGTAATCGGTCACTGTTACCCACATGTTGTGCTAATGCAACAACTACAACAGACGATAATGTAATCTATCATGGTTACCCACAGATTGTTCTAATGCAACAACTACAACAGATGATGATAATGTATTCGGTGACTGTTACCCACAGGTGGTTGTAATGCAAATAGTACAACAGACGCTAATGTAATCGGTCACTGTTACCCACAGGTTGTTCTAATGCAACAGCTACACCATAAGATACATTACTCGTGAACTGTAACCCACAGTTGTTTCTAATGCAACAACTGCAACAGACGATAATGCAATCAGTCACTGTTCCCAACGGGTTGTCTTAATGCAACAACTACAACATACGATAATATAATCGGTCACTGTTACCCAAATGTTGTTCTAATGTAGCAACTACAACCGACGATAATGTAATCGGCCAATGTTACAAATAGGTTGTTCTAATGCAACAACTACAACAGACGGTGATGTAATCTGTCACTGATACCAACAGGTTGCTATAATGCAAAAACTGTTGCACACTGGTTGTATAATATAATCAGTAACTGTTACCCACATATTGTTTTAGTGGAACAACTACAACAGACGATAATGTAATCGGTCACTGTTACCCACAAGTTGTTATAATGCAACAACTACAACAGACGATAATGTAATCGGTCACTGTTACCCACAGGTTGTTCTAATGCAACAACTACAGCATACGATGATTTAATATGTCACTGTAACCCACAGGTTGCTATAATGCAACAACTAAAACGTGGGATAAAGTAATCAGAAACTGTTACCCACATGTTGTTCTAATGCCACACATACAACAGACGATTATGTAACCAGTCACTGTTACCCAACGGTTGTTATAATGCAACAGCTACAACAGACGATAATGTAAGCAGTTTGCTATAATGCAAAAACTGTTGCACACTGCTTGCTATAATGCAACACATACAACAGACGATTATGTAATATAATCAGTAACTGTTACCCACAGATTGTTTTAGTGGAACAACTACAACAGAAGTTATGTAATCGGTCACTGTTACCCACAGGTTGTTATAATGCAACAACTACAGCAGTCGATAATATAATCGGTGACTGTTACCCAGACGTTGTCCTATTGCAGCAACTTCAAAAAGATAATGTAATCGGTCACTGTTACCAACAGGTTGTGCGAATGCGACAACTACAACAGACGATAATGTAATCACTCACTGTTACCCATATGTTGCTATAATGCAACAACTACAACATCATAACGTAATCAGTCACTGTTAACCACAGGTTGTTCTAATGATCCTTTAATGTACAAATTGGTTAAATTTATGAAAAGTGTGCAGATACTAAGGGTGTAATTAGAAGCCACAGAAAAAAAAACCAGAGAAGGACTGACAATGAAAAATGGGAAAAGCAGAAGTAATTGTATATGAAGCACTACGCAGGAAAGAAGACTTGGTAAAGCGAATCGCACAAAATAATTATTACAACTATATCAATAGTATTTTACTGCGTTATCCAGGAAGCAATATACTGCCATTAAGAGCATATTTTCAGATGAATCTTGGTGATTTTGCTCCGAACTGAATTTCAATAAATAATCTATAATACGGAAACCTATATGTACTGACGCCTATTTGTTAATAACACAGCTACAAATATCAGCTAACACGGTTGGGAATTGAAAATGTGTTACCGCGTTGCGTCCAACTATAGTCCATCTAAGAGATTTAGTCTGGTACAAGTTAGATTTAATAATGGCAACTTTCATTTCAGTTCTTATATGTATATATGTGTGCAATTCAGGTAGATTGAACAATGTCTTTATTACAATTATTTTACTGGAAGTACATTCGTCAATGGAGCATGCAATCTAATATCCACGGAATTCGTCTTAATGTCAACCAGTAAGAACAACGGAAACTAAAGTATACGATGTGTCATATTGAATACACAAACAAACCTCAGATATGTCTCAAATTAAACAGAAAGTTACCACTAAGATATAATGGTAAGCTTAACGCCGCGAGATAAACAACTGAAAGCACGATTGCGACGATGTAAGTCAAGGACGTACTATTAAATCAAAGTCTTAAGAGACAATGTCAATCGTGGGTTATTAGCCTTGCTATAGATACAGTATTACATTGGAGTTTCAATGGAAATGAGTAAAGAATGGAGATATAGAAATCATTCTGTTTTTATATTTGTCAGGAGAAAGGTAATGATACAATAAGTAGAAACCTATCTTCAAGTAGATATAAATCAAGCATATACATAATGGAGACGACTCTTGCCTCATAGTGATGCTATGTATGTTGTCACCAAACACTGACGTAGTTTGATATGTGGAAATATGCTTTATTCTTAAAATATACCACGAATTATGCATGATACAACTATATCCTCTCTTCACTTTTAGTCGAAGGCTGAGAGGACAGTTCATCACTTCCATTTTACACAATGGCCTGACCATGGTGTTCCAGATAAAATAAAACAGGTTAGTTTTTATAGAAAAGTGAAAAGTACAACGACATGCCTGAATGGTCCAATGGTTGTTCACTGCAGGTAACTGTTTATGTTCAATTTTAAATTATTATTGTTTTTATAATTTTATTTTCTCATGTATACAATATATGCTTATCGTGAGTTCGATTGATTCTTGAATTGCATCAGGTAAGCGATAATCAGTTGTATGTATATTGTGAATTATCTAAAGCAGTAATTAGACATTTTAGGCTGAGTTCCGAGTTGGAGAGCGTTGTTGGGTTGTAAAATATGATAGAAAATAACAGTGATAGGATTTGTATCTCTCTGCATTGCAAAATTACACCGCTGCCCACATATGTCTATATCTAGGTGCAATGGTTTCACATGTGCAAGGAACGTGTTCCTCTCGATAAAAATAATTGTTTTACGAAAATGTTACAGAAATGAATGAATAAAGGCATGCAAATACACACTGACAAAAGCAATGCATTTTAGTGCAGCATAAACACGATTTACAATTAGATTACAAACGTTCAACAGGTGGTGTTCGTATTGCTCGATACCTAACATTTATCGTAATGTTGTTTAGATCATTGTTTGGCCATTTTTCTTTATTTCATTTGGCCATTGTATGGTCTGTCCTTCGATTTACGGCGTCTGAATACCCGTATGGGATATTCAATTTGCCTAATGACAATGTGTAAAATAACACTGTAACAAAATGTATTGTCCTGTGATATAACTTTATGTTGATAGGTGAGTATCATGTTGGAAAAACTGATAGATATGCAATATTTATCTACTCAATTTGTACAGTAAACGAAAATATTTGTTGCAGCGGGACTGATTGTCATGTCACGTCCAGACATTTACAAGTGACGGTTTCCAAGGCTGTCATGCAATATATACAAGGAATACAACCTTTCTATGTCAATTTATAATTTAATTATTCAGTGCCGGATTTTAGTTTGTTGTACCTATCCCAATCTCTATTACAAGTAGTTATTTTGGCTTTCCTGTATGCGCTTGGCTTTCTTCCTACTCAAGCGGCGAGTGTGACATGGATGAGTGTGTCTTGATGATGACCTTTTAGTTGGTACGTACGTGTCCATCAATGAAATTATGTCATTCTTACAATCAGTCAACATATGCTCAATTAACTCAAAGTGCATGGATGTAAAATCAGTGCCAAATTGTTTTGCACTTGATTTGAGGTTTTCTTCTGGGACCTTTTTCCAGAGGTATATTTTTTCTGCGTGGTGTCTTGCTTCTCACTACTTTATGAGAGCAGTCATCAAGCACAATGTCATGATTACCTTTCTTGCCTGATGGTGGAAGTGACTTGCAGCGTAATTTGAAAGCCTGGTGACTTGTGAAGACTAAATCTAGTGTGCTATATTGACGTGTGGGGAAGTCAACTATTTGCTCCAATCCCAAGTTGTGTGACAAGTCTAGAAATAATTGGTTGACTCGTTGTGGGTATTGGTGCTTTGTGATGGTATTTTATTTCCAGCATATATCAGGAAGGTTAAAATCTCCAGAAAGTATAATAATATATTTCATTTGTTCATTGTAAGTTTCCGTTAAGTAGGTTTCATCAGTGCTATTCGGTGGCCTGTAGTATGCTGCTATGACCATTATTTCACCCTTTGGCAGCTGAATTGTGCCGGATATAAGTTTAACATTCTTGCTTTTCTTGATGTCTGTGACCTATATGTTCTTTTTAACTGCGATCAGTACTCCTCGGTGAGCATCTGATGCTCGATCATTTCTGTAAACATTAAATGCTACATTTGGATCGATACATTCTGAAGATGCAATATCAGAATGCAACATGTCTCTGTGCCTATTATGATATCGGGTGTCGTAGTCTCAACTAAAATGACTATGTGGTGTTTCTTATTTATTATGCTCTGGCAATTGATTGCTAATAGGCGTAGATGGTTTCCTGTTTTATGATTTGGGGGTCTGTTTTTGGTTTCGGCGAAGATACAGCAGTGGGGATTCAAATAAATGATAGCGAGCTATTATGTGACTCGCTATGTGTTTACTTGAAGCCCCCTGGGCTAGAATGAGTAATTTATGGTGCAGACTCTGTACTTCCCATCGATGAATATGAGCTTCCGACACTATCTACTCCTAAGGTCGCACAAAATATTTAATCGGTGTATGGTGCAACACTTGGTGCAATACCATGAGTCGAGCTATTGGCTAGATGCTCAAAATGTGAAGTGTTCATACCAACGCATGACTTATGTGACCATTGGTCACATGTGCTATAGGTTAGTACACGTGTTCCAAAGTATTCTATTTCCTTGTTACATGTACCACAAGGGTATTTAATTGGTGGCACTGGGTTACTCTCGACTCTGCCCATGAGTAGAAAAATAAACCAGAATGACTTTCTTTTGATTTTTAATTTAGGTTGGATGTAATTCTTAGCCTATGTTCTATACCATAAAAATGCAAATCGCTTGCATGAGAAGTTAGTGTCAGAATTTGACGATATAAATTCGTATGCCTCAAAGTACCCCGGGTCTGAAGCATAATCTTCAATCTTGTATGGGGTAATGTTTTGATAATTTGGTATGTTTTTATCAAAGTAATCTTGATATTGACTATGTCTGATAACAACAAGCAGTAATACTAATAGTATGTAATACACATGTTGGGTTCCGGCTACCATGTTTGTCTACAAACAAATCTGGATGATGGGAGATAACTCTATATATACACCTCGATGAATCGATGAATAAAGTTCAAATGTTCATGAAAATGGTTAATGAATAGATAAGCGATACTCTGGGGTGTCTGGTTTTAGGAAAATGGTTGATTGATTTAAAAATACAAGTGAAAACTCTGTAGAAAAAAATATTTTGGTCTCCGTAAGAAGTTGCTTCCTCAATCCTACGCATGCGCCTCATGTGTAGATCATTGTTTGTCCATTTGTCTTTATTTCTTTTGGCAATTGTATGGTCTGTCCTTTTATTTACGGCGTCTGAATACCCTTATGGGATATTCAATTTGTCTAATGATAATGTGTAGAAGAACACTGTAACAAAATGTATTGTCTTGTGAAATAACGTTATGTTGATAGTGAGTATTATGTTGGAAAAAGATATAGATATGCAATATTTGTCTACTCTATTTGTAGTGTAAATGAACATATGTGTTGCAGCGGGACTGATTATCATGTCACGTTCAGACATTTATAAATGACGGTTTCCAAGGTTTTCATGCAATATATATAAAAAATATGTGCTGACGATTAACAGAGGTTAAGCCCAACGGTGAAGGAATACACCTTTTTATGTCAATATATAATTTATTTATGCCGTGCCGGTGTTTGCGGAACGGGAACTTTCCTAGCAATTGATGCATTGTACGAACATGGTCAGACAACTGGATATATAGATATCATGGAGTTTTCTCTAATGTTGAGAAAGATAGAATGAATATGATTCAAACCAACGTAAGTTTCGATTTAAAATGAAATACACTAAAATATCACGGTATTCGGTACGTGACAATGCATTTGCTTTATTGATAATATACCGGAAGGGATGTTTGTTACTGTTTTTAAGTGGGTGTGAATTCATTATCACAACTATATCTTTGGAATTTGTGAAACATGCTCAAATTATTTCGTCTTTATTTAATGAGAAAAAGCAGGTTGTTATCCGCCTAGTAATAGACCACTCTCAGATCAAATGCATTACATGGTATGCATACATATATAGATAAAAAGCTAAATATCATACAACATATATACACAACATGGCAGTCTTAAAAATATATCTAATGTTGAACACATTTTAACTATATATCCAAAAAGACAGCTTATTGTTTTAAAAGTAGATGCCATTGTCAGATGAGCGAATTGGTATAAAAGACCACTGTCGTTTTATGCGAACGATATTTAAAAAAAATATCGGTAATTTGTTACAGTTTCCTTTGATCGTTAATACCCGATAAATTTAGTAGCAACGGTCAGTTGACCACCGACTCGTGATACTAGAAATTATCAGCTGTTAGTCAGTTGTCATGCGCGGTCTTACGTGACGTCACTAAACCTTTCATTTAAAAAAAAGTCAAAACCCAATAACAAAAAATCACAAAGCTGTGTTAAAATTGTGAAATTACCGATACAAAATTATTCGTGGGTTCTCTAACAGTAATACGACCAGGTTTAGTGGGTTTCTCTAACAGTAATACCACAAGGTTTAGTGGGGTTCGCTAACAGTAATTCGACCAGGTTTAGTGGGGTTCTCTAACAGTAATACCACAATGCTGAGTGGGGTTCGCTAACAGTAATACGGCCAGGTTTTGTGGGGTTCTCTAACAGTAATTCCAGGATTTGTCGGGTTCTCTAACAGTAATACGGCCAGATTATATATGGTAATATAATAGTAATACCAAAAGGTTTAGTGGGGTTTTCCAACAGTAATACGACCAGACTGAGTGGGGTTCTGTAACAACAGTACCACGATGCTTAGTGGGGTTCCCTAACAGTAATACAACAAGGTTTAGTGGGGACTTCTAACAGTAATACGACCAGGTTCAGTGGGGTTCTCTAACAGTAATACCACGAGGTTTTGAGGGGATCTCTAACAGTAATACGGTCAGGTTCTGTCGGGTTCTCCAACAGTAATACGACCAGGTTCAGTAGGATTCTCTAACAGTAATACGACCAGGTTTAGTGAGGTTCTCTAACAGTTATACCACAAAGTTTACTGGGGTTGTCCAACAGTAATACAACCAGGTTTTGTGGGGTTCTCTAACAATAATACGACCAGGTTTATTGGGGTTCTCTAACAGTAATACTGCCAGGTTTAGTGGGGTTCTCTAACAGTAATACTGCCAGGTTTAGTGGGGATATCTAACAGTAATACTGCAAGGTTTAGTGAGGTTCTCTAACAGTAATACTGCCAGGTTTAGTTGGGTTCTCCAACAATAATACGAGCATGTTTTTTGGGGTTCTCTAACAGTAGCACGACCAGTTTTTTTTGGGGTTCTCCAACAGTAATCTGACTAGGTTGTAAGGGGTTCTCCAATAGTAAAACGACAAGGCTTTCTGGGGTTTTCTTACAGAAATACCACAAGGTTTAGTGGGGTTCTCTAACAGTAATACCACAAGGTTTCGTGGGGTTCTCTAACAGTAATACGGTCTGATTTTGTGGGGTACTATAACAGTAATAACATCAAGGTTTAGTGCAGTTCTCGAACAGTAATACGAAAAGGTTTAGTGGGGTTCTCTAACAGTAAAACCACAATGTTTAGTGGGGTTCTCTAACAGTAATACGGCCAGGTTTTGTGGGGATCCCTGATAGTAATACGACCAGGCTTAGTGGGGTTCTCTAATCGTAATACGGTCAGATTTTGTGGGGTTCTCTAACAGTAATATGACCATGTTTCGAGGGGTTTTCTAACAGTAATACCACAAGGTTTTGTGGGGTTATCTACCAGTAATATGGCCAGGATTTGTGGGGTTCTCTAACAGTAATACTACATGGTTTAGTGGGGTTGTTTAACAGTAATACGACCAGGATTTGTGGGGTTTTCTAACAGTAATACGACAAGGTTTTGTGATGTTTTCTAACAGTAATACGACCAGCTTTTTTTTTTTTCTCTAACAGTAATACCACAAGGTTTAATTGGATTCGTAAACAGTAATACTACCAGGATTTGTGGAGTTCTCCAACAGTAATACGTCCAAGTTTTGTTGGGTTTTCCAACAGTAATATGACCAGGTTGTGTGTGGTTCTCTAACAGTAATGCGGCCAGGATTTGAGGGGTTCTCCAACAGTAATGCGGTCAGGTTTTGTGGGTTTCTCCAACAGTAATATGGCCAGGATTTGTGGGGTTCCCTAACAGTAATACGACCAGGTTTTGTTGGGTTCTCTAACAGTAATACGACCAGGCTTAGTGGGGTTCTCTAACAGTAATACTGCCAGTATTTGTGGGGTTTTCTAACAGTAATACGACAAAGTTTTGCGGGGTTCTTTAACAGTAATACGACCAAGGTGAATGGGTTCTCTAACAGTAATACCACCAGGTTTAGTGGGGTTGTCTAACAGTAATACGACTAGGTGTTGTGGTGTTCTCTAACAGTAATACGGCCAGGTTTTGTGGTGTTCTCTAACAGTAATACAACAAGGTTTTGTGGGGTTCTCTAACAGTAATTCGATCAGGTTGGGTGTTGTTTTGTAAAGTAATACGACCAAGTTTTGTGGGATTTTCTAACAGAAATACGGCCAGGGTTTTCTAACAGTTACGCGACTAGGTTTTATGGGGTTCTCTAACAGTAATACTGTCATGTTTTGTGGGGTTCTTTATCAGTAATACGGCCAGGTTTTGTGGGGTTCTCTAACAGTAATACGGTCAGGTTTAATGGGGTTCTCTGACAGTCATACGCTAGGTTGTGTTGGGTTTACGTTGCACAATCTTTAGATATTCATGTTATGCTTTGTCGAACTTGCCATAAATATATCAACTTTCATAAATGAACATTATTCTATTATAGCAACTGATGATTTCTCTGTATTATTTGGTATCATATACGAGGGATACATGTGTATGCTTTGTATTGTATTACTTTAAAACCAATATGTCTTATTAAACCTTGCCATCAATATATCAACTGTCATAAGTCATACATGAACATTGTTCTATTGTAGAAACTGAAGAACATGAAACCTACATATTCCGATAAATTCTATAAAGCGACAATGTCTAATGAAAATGCTGCCAAAAATGTTGTCCAGAACATCTTACCACGTAAGTCACAAGATATAAACTCACTGTATGTGATAATTCTGATAATTTTGTTTTGCAATTTTCTGTAATGCACCAGTATGCATAGTGTTTTAAAGGAAGCGAAGAGTTTGAACATACCAAAGGGGTAATCAGGATTCGTATATCGAAGAAGAACAGACAACACAATAATGTTTCCATTATAAAAGTAGAAATACAAAA
>MJUT01019591.1:38360-52569 GCA_002080005.1 Gigantidas platifrons | reverse complement strand
GATTTGTGGGGTTTTCTTACAGTAATACGACAAGGTTTTTTGATGTTTTCTAACAGTAATACGACCAGCTTTTGTTTTATTCTCTAACAGTAATACCACAACGTTTAATTGGATTATTAAACAGTAATACTACCAGGATTTGTGGAGTTCTCCAACAGTAATACGACCAAGTTTTGTTGGGTTTTCCAACAGTAATATGACAAGGTTGTGTGTGGTTCTCTAACAGTAATGCGGCCAGGATTTGAGGGGTTCTCCAACAGTAATGCGGTCAGGTTGTGTGGGTTTCTCCAACAGTAATACGGCCAGGATTTGTGGGGTTCTCTAACAGTAATACGACCAGGTTTTGTGGGGTTCTCTAAAAGTAATACGACCAGGCTTAGTGGGGTTCTCTAACAGTAACACTGCCAATATTTGTGCGGTTTTCTAACAGTAATACGATAAAGTTTTGCGGGGTTCTTTAACAGTAATACGACCAAGGTGAGTGGGGTTCTCTAACAGTAATACCACCAGGTTTAGTGGGGTTTTCTAACAGTAATACGGCCAGATGTTGTGGGGTTCTCTAACAGTAATACGGCCAGGTTTTGTGGTGTTCTCTAACAGTAATACAACAATGTTTTGTGGGGTTCTCTAACAGTAATTCGATCAGGCTGGGTGGTGTTTTGTAAAGTAATACGACCAAGTTTTGTGAGATTTTCTAACAGTAATACGAACAGGTTTAGTTGGGTTCTCTAACAGTAAAACCACAATGTTTAGTGGGGTTCTCTAACAGTAATACGACCAGGTTTTGTGGGGATCCCTGATAGTAATACGACCAGGTTTAGTGGGGTTCTCTAATCGTAATACGGTCAGATTTTGTGGGGTTCTCTAACAGTAATATGACCATGTTTCGAGGGGTTTTCTAACAGTAATACCACAAGGTTTTGTGGGGTTATCTACCAGTAATATGGCCAGGATGTGTGGGGTTCTCTAACAGTAATACTACAAGGTTTAGTGGGGTTGTTTAACAGTAATACGACCAGGATTTGTGGGGTTTTCTTACAGTAATACGACAAGGTGATTTGATATTTTCTAACAGTAATACGACCAGCTTTTGTTTTGTGGGGTTCTCTAACAGTAATTCGATCAGGTTGGGTGGTGTTTTGTAAAGTAATACGACCAAGTTTTCTGAGATTTTCTAACAGAAATACGGCCAGGTTTTTCGGGGTTTCTAACAGTTATGCGACTAGGTTTTATGGGGTTCTCTAACAGTAATACTGTCATGTTTTGTGGGGTTCTTTATCAGTAATACGGCCAGGTTTTGTGGGGTTCTCTAACAGTAATACTGCCAGGTTTAGTGGGGTTATCTAACAGTAATACTGCCAGGTTTAGTGGGGTTCTCTAACAGTAATACTTCCAGGTTTAGTTGGGTTCTCCAATAATAATACGACCAGGTTTTTTGGGGTTCTCTAACAGTAGCACGACCAGTTTTTTGGGGGGTTCTCCAACAGTAATCTGACCAGGTTGTAAGGGGTTCTCCAATAGTAAAACGACAAGGCTTTGTGGGGTTTTCTTACAGAAATACCACAAAGTTTAGTGGGGTTCTCTAACAGTAATACCACAAGGTTTCGTGGGGTTCTCTAACAGTAATACGGTCTGATTTTGTGGGGTACTATAACAGTAATAATACAAGGTTTAGTGGAGTTCTCGAACAGTAATACGAACAGGTTTAGTGGGGTTCACTAACAGTAAAACCACAATGCTTAGTGGGGTTCTCTAACAGTAATACGGCCAGGTTTTATGGGGATCCCTGATAGTAATACGAACAGGTTTAGTGGGGTTCTCTAATCGTAATACGGTCAGATTTTGTGGGGTTCTCTAACAGTAATATGACCATGTTTCGAGGGGTTTTCTAACAGTAATACCACAAGGTGTTGTGGGGTTATCTACCAGTAATATGGCCAGGATTTGTGGGGTTCTCTAACAGTAATACGACAAGGTTTTTTGATGTTTTCTAACAGTAATACGACCAGCTTTTGTTTTCTTCTCTTTATAGTAATACCACAAGGTTTAATTGGATTCTTAAACAGTAATACTACCAGGATTGTGGAGTTCTCCAACAGTAATACGACCAAGTTTTGTTGGGTTTTCCAACAGTAATATGACCAGGTTGTGTGTGGTTCTCTAACAGTAATGCGGCCAGGATCTGAGGGGTTCTCTAACAGTAATACGACCAGGTTTTGTGGGGTTCTCTAACAGTAATACGACCAGGCTTAGTGGGGTTCTCTAACAGTAATACTGCCAATATTTGTGGGGTTTTCTAACAGTAATACGACAAAGTTTTGCGGGGTTCTTTAACAGTAATACGACCAAGGTGAGTGGGGTTCTCTAACAGTAATACCACCAGGTTTAGTGGTGTTGTCTAACAGTAATACGGCCAGGTGTTGTGGGGTTCTCTAACAGTAATACGGCCAGGTTTTGTGGTGTTCTCTAACAGTAATACAACAATGTTTTGTGGGGTTCTCTAACAGTAATTCGATCAGGTTGGGTGGTGTTTTGTAAAGTAATACGACCAAGTTTTGTGAGATTTTCTAACAGTAATACGAACAGGTTTAGTGGGGTTCTCTAACAGTAAAACCACAATGTTTAGTGGGGTTCTCTAACAGTAATACGGCCAGGTTTTGTGGGGATCCCTGATAGTAATACGACCAGGTTTAGTGGGGTTCTCTAATCGTAATACGGTCAGATTTTATGGGGTTCTCAAACAGTAATATGACCATGTTTCGAGGGGTTTTCTAACAGTAATACCACAAGGTTTTGTGGGGTTGTCTACCAGTAATATGGCCAGGATGGGTAGGGTTCTCTAACAGTAATACTACAAGGTTTAGTGGGGTTGTTTAACAGTAATACGACCAGGATTTGTGGGGTTTTCTTACAGTAATACGACAAGGTTTTTTGATGTTTTCTAACAGGAATACGACCAGCTTTTGTTTTCTTCTCTAACAGTTATACCACAAGGTTTAATTGGATTATTAAACAGTAATACTACCAGGATTTGTGGAGTTCTCCAACAGTAATACGACCAAGATTTGTTGGGTTTTCCAACAGTAATATGACAATGTTGTGTGTGGTTCTCTAACAGTAATGCGGCCAGGATTTGAGGGGTTCTCCAACAGTAATGCGGTCAGGTTTTGTGGGTTTCTCCAACAGTAATACGGCCAGGATTTGTGGGGTTCTCTAACAGTAATACGACCAGGTTTTGTGGGGTTCTCTAACAGTAATACGACCAGGCTTAGTGGGGTTCTCTAACAGTAATACTGCCAATATTTGTGGGGTTTTCTAACAGTAATACGACAAAGTTTTGCGGGGTTCTTTAACAGTAATACGACCAAGGTGAATGGGGTTCTCTAATAGTAATACCACCAGGTTTAGTGGGGTTGTCTAACAGTAATACGGCCAGGTGTTGTGGGATTCTCTAACAGTAATACGGCCAGGTTTTGTGGTGTTCTCTAACAGTAATACAACAATGTTTTGTGGGGTTGTCTAACAGTAATTCGATCAGGTTGGGTGGTGTTTTGTAAAGTAATACCACCAAGTTTTGTGAGATTTTCTAACAGAAATACGGCCAGGTTTTTCGGGGTTTCTAACAATTATGCGACTAGGTTTTATGGGGTTTTCTAACAGTAATACCGTCATGTTTTGTGGGGTTCTTTATCAGTAATACGGCCAGGTTTTGTGTGGTTCTCTAACAGTAATACTGCCAGGTTTAGTGGGGATATCTAACAGTAATACTGCCAGGTTTAGTGGGGTTCTCTAACAGTAATACTTCCAGGTTTAGTTGGGTTCTCCAACAATAATACGACCAGGTTTTTTGGGGTTCTCTAACAGTAGCACGACCAGTTTTTTTGGGGGTTCTCCAACAGTAATCTGACCAGGTTGTAAGGGGTTCTCCAATAGTAAAACGACAAGGCTTTGTGGGGTTTTCTTACAGAAATACCACAAGGTTTAGTGGGGTTCTCTAACAGTAATACCACAAGGTTTCGTGGGGTTCTCTAACAGTAATACGGTCTGATTTTGTGGGGTACTATAACAGTAATAATACAAGGTCTAGTGGAGTTCTCGAACAGTAATACGAACAGGTTTAGTGGGGTTCACTAACAGTAAAACCACAATGCTTAGTGGGGTTCTCTAACAGTAATACGACCAGGTTTTATGGGGATCCCTGATAGTAATACGACCAGGTTTAGTGGGGTTCTCTAATCGTAATACGGTCAGATTTTGTGGGGTTCTCTAACAGTAATATGACCATGTTTCGAGGGGTTTTCTAACAGTAATACCACAAGGTTTTGTGGGGTTATCTACCAGTAATATGGCCAGGATTTGTGGGGTTCTCTAACAGTAATACTACAAGGTTTAGTGGGGTTGTTTAACAGTAATACGACCAGGATTTGTGGGGTTTTCTAACAGTAATACGACAAGGTTTTTTGATGTTTTCTAACAGTAATACGACCAGCTTTTGTTTTCTTCTCTAACAGTAATACCACAAGGTTTAATTGGATTATTAAACAGTAATACTACCAGGATTTGTGGAGTTCTCCAACAGTAATACGACCAAGTTTTGTTGGGCTTTCCAACAGTAATATGACCAGGTTGTGTGTGGTTCTCTAACAGTAATGCGGCCAGGATTTGACGGGTTCTCCAACAGTAATGCGGTCAGGTTTCGTGGGTTTCTCCAACAGTAATAAGGCCAGGATTTGTGGGGTTCTCTAATAGTCATACGACCAGGTTTTGTGGGGTTCTCTAACAGTAATACGACCAGGCTTAGTGGGATTCTCTAACAGTAATACTGCCAATATTTGTGGGGTTTTCTAACAGTAATACGACAAAGTTTTGCGGGGTTCTTTAACAGTAATACGACCAATGTGAGTGGGGTTCTCTAACAGTAATACGGCCAGGTTTTGTGGTGTTCTCTAACAGTAATACAACAAGGTGTTGTGGGGTTCTCTAACAGTAATTCGATCAGGTTGGGTGGTGTTTTGTAAAGTAATACGACCAAGTTTTGTGAGATTTTCTAACAGAAATACGGCCAGGTTTTTCGGGGTTTCTAACAGTTATGCGACTTGGTTTTATGAGGTTCTCTAACAGTAATACTGTCATGTTTTGTGGGGTTCTTTATCAGTAATACGGCCAGGTATTGTGGGGTTCTCTAACAGTAATACGGTCAGGTTTAATGGGGTTCTCTGACAGTCATACGGCTAGGTTTTGTTGGGTTTACGTTGCACAATCTTTAGATATTCATGTTATGCTTTGTCGAACTTGCCATAAATATATCAACTTTCATAAATAAACATTATTCTATTATAGCAACTGATGATTTCTCTGTATTATTTGGTATCATATACGAGGGATACATGTGTATGCTTTGTATTGTATTACTTTAAAACCAATATGTCTTATTAAACCTAGCCATCAATATACCAACTGTCATAAGTCATACATGAACATTGTTCTATTGTAGAAACTGAAGAACATGAAACCTACATATTCCGATAAATTCAATAAAGCGACAATGTCTAATGAAAATGCTGCCAAAAATGTTGTCCAGAACATCTTACCACGTAAGTCACAAGATATAAACTCACTGTATGTGATAATTCTGATAATTTTGTTTTGCAATTTTCTGTAATGCAACAGTATGCATAGTGTTTTAAAGGAAGAGAAGAGTTTGAACATACCAAAGGGGTAATCAGGATCCGTATATCGAAGACGAACAGACAACACAATAATGTTTCCATTATAAAAGTAGAAATACAAAATATGTTCAGCTCAGTTGTGAAGAGCTGATTCAAAGTTTTGAACAAGTGAACTTGATTCTACTTAGATAAGAGATATATGTTGGCATTACAGCGAGAAGATATATAAATTTAAAATTCCTATTTACCAGGTGATATATAGAGGCTTTTGTGACACCATAATTGCAATTAATACCTTGTTTGAGAGAGACAACGAGAGATGCATCTAAAAAAAAAGAATTGTCTCTTATGGAGATGTCATGTTAATACATAGTCATATACTGTGTTTACAATGACATATGCTGATATAGATAACTTAACATTGTGTGTGTATTACTAGATGATGAATACAGACCATTCCTGATGTTGTATGATAAATCAAGAAATGACTACATCAATGCAGTTATTATGCCAGTAAGTATAAATTACATACAATCACGGATAAGCGTAAGCAAATAGTAATATATTAAAATGATGCGGAGTATTAGCATACTATTTGTATTATTCGCAGATACATCATTACAATATGAAAATATAATAAACTGCAGAATCATATAACAGCTGTCCATTCTTCCGGAGCACATGAGTTTTGGCAAATTGTCAGTTGAAATACCTTTAGCTATTGTAAAAAACGTCTAGTTACTCTAATCTTAAAATATATGCATAGTACGAGACTGTTAGTTAACGCCACTAGTATAAACACACGTAGTAATGACATAATTTGCATTTAATGTAATATAGCGTTGTATCCTTTATTTGTTTTTTTTGTAGCCCCTTACTCTATGTCTACTAACATTAGTTTGATAGAATTGCTTTTAAAACGTAAAATTTTGTCTATAATCATGAGAGATATATTGGAACAGGGAAGTATATTGTTACTCAGGACCCACTACAGGACACAGTAGTTTACTTATAGTCAATGGTGTATGATACTGACTCTTCTGTTGTTGTTATGTTGCCATCAGTTGACCAGGTTGGTATTTGTACCTTTCATTGTACATCTTTCATGGTAATCACATTTCATTAAAGATGCTCAAAAATATATATACAGGGGTTCTATGTTACCGTTGTAGTTATATTTAAAAAAAAGTAAACATACTTGAAATCACAATATAGTATATAACCCGCTGTATCATATGTCGGACTATGCCAATCACTCTATGTCATGGGTGATGCTACTATTAGTACGAATAAAAATGGATGTAAATGAACAAGAAAGACTATTCAAAATTGAATTCTAAGGACGCCGACAAAACAATACTTTATTAAAAAAGTGCAAAAAATATTCTGTCAAAGATAGTGAATTTTCATATGTTCATGACTGTTTGAAAACTTTGCTAATGTAAAACCATAGATTTGATTTTAAAATATGGCTATATATTACTTTTGGTGTGGTATTCGTACAGTTTCATTGGCTAAATCAGTCACGTGATATACAGAATATTTAAGTATATTGACTCTATGTTACTAAAAATAGGAACATAGCGTCAATATTTTAAGTATATTGACTCTATGTTACGAAACCTAGTAACATAATGACAGGGTGTATCTTTTTGTCTGTTGTTTGCAGATGATGATAAAAGTATAAGGATTCACTATGACTGAAGGGTAGTTTATATGTAGTCGATATGCGGGGTAGACGGTGATGCTCAGTAATCGACAAATGTCCTTGGCAATCTGAAAATATCCAAAACCAAACTGAAAAATGTTCTATATGTTTATTGTCGTGAAGCAAAATGCAAAGTGATCTCATGAACATTATAACACAATAACACATTGATAATAAATTAATACACTTTAAAGTAAACTATTGTTTTTTCTGGTATTCCATATGAAATATACAAAATGTGTAATTGTTTGATTGTTTATATGTGGCGGACAGATATAACACCTGATGGATGAGCAAGGTGTTAAATAGCATCATTAAACATAATGATCATCAACTTGTTTATATAATTAACAAAGCTATAACAGTCGTGTTACTTCACATCCTTTTTGCAATACACTCACATCAAATGTTCATGTTTAAATAATAAAAGTGATTGTTCTATTTGATAAATTAAACTTAATAAATATTCTTTCTTCATCATGCTTTGCATATAAACATATACATTATTTACAAACAACCAAACAAAAGAAATACACCTATCCTTATAATATTAAGGGGGAGATAACTCTATATCCTTACTAAAGTGGTTTTGGGGGGGGGACTAGCATTTATTGAAGAAGGATTATCTTCAACATTAATTGTGATTAAACATAGTGAGTTATTAATCATGTATATGTTCATGTCAAAGGTAATGGCGATATATCTGAAATATCCTCAACCACGACAAATGTGCAAATATAAGTAAACAAACGCTGTGTAAACAAATGCGAGTGACTGTGGTTTCTGGGGTGTAGAAGTGGACGATCAGCCCTAATTATGTTTTCGCTTATAGAAAGTCTGCCCATAGGCTTTGGACGACCAAGTCTTACATATATGGGAATCATACTGTGACTTAAGAACTTGACTTAAATGTTTGCGTCTTTTCTAACTGTAACTCGTTAAAAATGGATTATCGCTCTTGAATAAAATTGTTTTGACATTCTCGGTTCAATTGATACATACCATATACTTACAGAATATATTAATTTTTATGTGTATTCCAAAGCAATTACCCACATAAATACAATTCAAAATTAATACAATAAAATGATTGGACTAACAATTATGTAATATAAAATAATCTTTCTATATACATTGATCAACGTCACTTTAATTATTTAACTCCTAAGTTACTTAATACCTCAAAATCAAAATTTAGAACTGAAAAAGTTCTTTTTAAACACCTCAGTAGTAAAATCTGGAAAAGTAAGTAATAAGTATCCTTCACAAAATTAATAGTTCTACTATACTCAAAGCCAATTTTTTTTTAGAATAATAAATAAAAAAAATCTAAGTTATAGACTCACCTGAAAATATCCAAAACCAAACTGTAAAGTTTTCTATATGTTTATTGTCGAGAAGCAAAATGCAAAGTGATTTGCTTCACAACACTAAACTTGCAATTTTGACTTTGGACTATTTGCAGGTTCATCCAACCAAATTTGAAGGTTTTTTTAAAAAGTTGGAACTTGCGTATGAATCTATAAAAACATTTAGCGTGGCTTGGTCAGACATGTATTTTAATAAAATTATCAAACATTGGCATTAGCCATACAATGGGAACCTAATTGAATCTTAATCCCACTGCTTGTCACCTGCCGAAGTTAATAGACTCTAGTGTCTATTTCTCAATCCTACAAAGGAAATTGTTCTTTATCTGTGAGAAACTTTTAATCTCAAGAGTGCCAACATTGTCTATAATAAAAGCTTCAAAATGTTACATTCTTATTGAATAAAATAAATTAACAAATTGTAGGAATAATAAATATATACTATTAAGGTTACTCAGATACGAAAATAAAAAAAACAAATAATAATTTTGCCCCAAAAATGTTAGAATTAACCTTATAAATTATATTATTGATTTAATACATTGCTTTTCTGCAGCAATGAAAAATTAAGGAAAGTTGCACTATGACAACTCCCATGGAGTCCCACTGCTTTGGACCCCAAAGCTTCAAAATGTTTTTGCAACATCTGAACAAATACTACATATTGACAAAATATCAAAAAATATCTGTACACAAAATCTTATTATCACACATATTGACAAATATCACACATAAAACAAAAATAATATATACATAGAATACATTAATACAAATAGGTACAAATAGTAAAACATATATTGCAAGTCCTGCATGTCAAGGTCATTCAATACAAAAATTAAATGAGTAGTTAAACTTGTTTGAGTCTATATATACCATAAGTTTATTTCAGTATATTGAAAAGTGCAAATGTTTTTTTTTTTTTTACTATCTCTAACGACTTATCAAATGTGCATGTGGCAAGCGCCTCGTTATCCAAATGATTTACATCAACCTTGAAATAATGTATGCCCTATATTATGACAAAAATTATACTAGCCGTTCTTGACGACACTAGTATTTTGACACAAATTTGATTCAAATAAGTTCATTTTGATTTGTTTTCACCTTTTTGGATCATTTAGCACCGATGCAAAACCTTGGTGTGTAACTAAAACATATGCACAAAATGGTTGTTGCAAAATCTTATTTAACTTATAGCAGGCAATGAAACTTAAATGAACAGTAGTGGGGATTTTAACTGTTTGTTCAGTTAACTTATTTGTTACTTGAAATGAGGACCATAAAACATACAACTTGGAACGGGGAAAAGCAGACAGAGTTAAATCCTGTATTACTGGTACAGTAAAATCATAATAGGATGGACATAATGACAACTGAAGCATGGGTATTGTGATACAGTTTCCACCTGTTGTTATTTCTAGTATTATGTTTGTACTTTTTTATTCCTTTGATTTGTATATGTAGTAAATCAAAAATAGTAAAAATAGTAAAATTACTATGCTCAAAAGAACAGATACATGAATTCATGAAAATTCTGATTGTATTAACTTTTCAATGACTGTTGGTGTGTTTGTCTCTGGAGCAAGTGTTGGTTTGTGGTTTATGAACGATGGTGCACTTTGAGTTTTGGCTTGAGACACCTGTTGTATAATAAGCAATGCAGTTGCCATCTTTCTGACTTTACAAAACATGTAAACAAAAGCAAAAATTGAAAGAGTGGCAGCTCCAAGTGCAATAAAACATAGAATAGCATTTAAGTCTGGCCATGTTGACTCTAAGGTTTTGTCACCTGATAATAATGGTTCAGTAAGAGATTTAAAAATTGTTTTATCATTTTTCGCAGCATTTGCCATTGTGCGTAAACTTAAATGAGTTTCTTGATCAGCAGTCAATATCTTATTCATGTTATGTGTATATATATTGAAATTGGGAATTTTCATTTGAACTTCTGTTGCAAAAAATGTGTCTGCTAATACAGTGTTAAATTCGGTATTATTGAAACATTCTTGTAGAAGTGCAAGATTTACTGGGTGTAAAACAGATACATCTTGTGTTAAGTTGCAGCAATGCACTAACCTAGGTGATAGATAAAGAGATTGTGTAGACAATGAACATATGCAAGGAAGGTTGACAACGCAAAATTTGCAGCCTGGAAGTGTGTTTTGTTTTCCTGGACAATTTAATGTGAGAGTATTTGTTTGGTAAACAACAACAGATGTTGGTGATAATTCTATCAAGTCATGTTTCAAATGGTTTTGTAAAAATCTTAAATTGCAGTATTTATACACTTGTGAAATGTTATTATTGAATAAAGCTACTGTGCACTGTGGTATGTTAGAGGGTGTCAGAGCCATGTTAAAATTACAAGATAGAACTGTGTTATGTATACAGTTTAAAAGATCATTGTCAGTCAAAGTAACATAAAAAATCATACTGATAAGTAAATGCAATATAGGGTGGAAGATCCATTAGTTTAGAAACATGTCTTAGTGTGTTATTCACTGGAACAGTCAGTGGAATTATCTTATACAGTGTAAGTGTTTGTGATTGGGATGAAACAGGGAATCTTAAAGTGATGTATAGGTCTGAGTGATTTCTGGTGAACATGAAGTTAGAGGTGGTATAGTAATAAGAAGGATGAAATT
This sequence comes from Gigantidas platifrons, assembly GCA_002080005.1. Taxonomy (NCBI): domain Eukaryota; kingdom Metazoa; phylum Mollusca; class Bivalvia; order Mytilida; family Modiolidae; genus Gigantidas; species Gigantidas platifrons. The sequence goes on along the minus strand of MJUT01019591.1, from coordinate 41,177 downwards.
GTGTGAGATAAAAACCAGAGTAAGAATTAGTCAAAATAGTCTGAACTTTGTGAAGTGCTTGTGTAAAGGCATGTTTTGGCAATAGGTATGGCGAGATTCTTCCTTCGGACCTTTGGGAAATATTAATCATGGATTGCTGAAATGTCACCATGTTAGAAGAGAAAGTGTCTGATACTGCTTGTATCTGTTTTGCATTTGTTGTATTCATTTCATCAGATTTAATGTTTTGTTATCCATTAATGACATAAAAGATGATAAATGGTCACCATGTTGATACAGGGCTCTACGTATTAATTGTGTTTTTCTGTTGATGTGAAGTCATGACCCTGGGCAATATACAATCTGGACTGTTCCTTAAAATGACTCAAAATTCATTCTTTGTATGAAATCTGGATTGGCATGAACTTGGGTTACACAAGATGTGACTAGACTTATCATGACCTTGACAGAGTAGAGTAGACCATTCTGAAGAGTTGACATCTTACCTATAAATATACCAAAATGTAGAAATCAATAATTATGAACTTTTTGTAACACAAATTGCATGTGTATAAGTCGATGATTGTATGCCTGTACACACCATACAATCTAGCACTAAGAACTTGTAGCAAGAACTACAAAAATGGTGACTGCAACACATCAAATTTCTGTTTTTGTAATTTTGATTCACAGAACAGTTACCAATGAAATTAAAACTGTGCGCACTGTCACTCTTCAGCAAAATGTCTAGTTAACCGGTTGACTACAAACTGTCAAGACAAACAAAAGTTGTCTTTTTGTCAAAGTCTATCACGTACAGGGAGAGGGAGGGTAGGGTGGTAGAAAAACTTTGGAGGTTCACTTGTATTACTTTTGGGTTGGGGAAGAAAATATTATAATTTCTAAGGTGGATGTCATACTACCACTGGGTATATCTATATTTGTGGGGTCTAACATACATTACTCTCTTCTTTCTTTTGAAACAAGAAGATTTCTTTTTCCCATGTTTTGTATAGTTTTGGTTGATTTCATTCAATAGATCTGGGTCAAAACTTGCATCAGGTTCCCAAGTGCGAGTGCCATCACTCCACTCAACTCTTGTTTGACGGTGTCCATTCCTAAAGCGACACCCATGCAGGTCCTTAAGAGTGTATTTGGTGTTTGGATCTCTAGAATGTTTGTTTCGTGTTTTACTTTTGTCATGAACTATTCTGCATTGAGAGAGATCATTACCATTAATTGACACTGCATTGTCATTAATGGCTTTACCTGGGGTATTTAAGGGTCATTTGGAGGTACTTGAGGGTCATATTGGGGTGCATCAGGGTGATTTTGGGCTTCATTACCATCTTGTGTTTCATCTGATGAATACAATTTTCTCCTAGTGACTTCTGAGCTGTGATAGAGTTTTAGATTTGTTGCATTCATAAGAGTGGTAATTTTGTGATTAGATATTTTCCTTAGTTTGTAAGTAAAATTTGGACCAATCTCAATGATGCGGTAAGGACCATCAGCTTTGTCATATAATTTGCGCGATAGACCTTTAGGTACTTTGTGAACATTTATCAAAACTTGATCGCCAATTGAAAATTTTGGAGTTTTTGCTTTTTGGTCATATCGCTCTTTATCTTTTGCTTTTTGTTGAGTCTCAATTTCGAGAGCAATTTTGTGTGCAGTTTTCAAATTTGACATAAACTCTTCTAAATACTGTTTGGTGTTTGGGTTCATTTTAGCTTTTGGTTCTAATGCGACATCAAATGGTAACCGCGCATTTCTTCCCCAAACAGCATTTAGAAGGGTGAAAATGAGGTAGTATTCATTGATGGCGACTTTCGAAAAGCCATCATGATACTTGGAAGCAAAGCTTGCCAATTTGTCTGATCATTAAAGCAATAAGCTCGAAGACAAGAAACGATCGTACTATTTTGGCACTCAACTGTACAATTTGTGCTTGGATGGTATGAGCTTGTGTGGTGTCTTGCCACTTGACAAACTTCACAAATAGCAGAAATGAGTTTGGACATAAAATTTTGACCTCTGTCCGATAGGAGTATGCGAGGAGCACCGTATCTTGTGAAAACTTCATTGTACAAGATTGAGCCGACTTCTTTGGCACTTTGGGTTCGGATCGGAAAAGCTTCCGTTCATCGAGAAAAAGCATCAACTACTAAGTGAATGTACTCATAGCCTTCAGAAGTTTTGTACAAGGGACCCAGAATATCAATATGCCAACGTTCAAATCTTCCAACTTGGGGCATAGGAGAACGAGGACGTTTACTTGGATCATAATTCCTTTTGGCACGTTGACATCTGTCACAACTTTTAATATACTCAACAATATCACCATGCATTGTATTCCACCAATACTTTTGCAAAAGAGAAGATCTGACTTTGTCGATACCAAGATGACGACTACCTGCTAAACTATCATGGTACGACTTTAAAGCATCCATTCTTAGAACTTTGGGGAGTGCAATTTGTTGAATGTGACGCAATTCTTTACGAACTTTTCTATATCTTCGTTGATACCAGTGATAAAGAACACCTTGAAGAATAGTGTAAGATTCACTCTCAATTACAATGCGTCTACTAGCTTTTTCATCATTGGGTAAAGTTTTGTCAGAGAGATAGGCATATATATCTTGCAAGTCTGGGCATGTTTGTTGCAATTTTGCAAGGGAAATATCATCATGTAAAGCATTGTCTAGTGTGGTACCATCACGTTGGGCAGATGTAGATGGATCCTCTGTATCATCATGATCATAAAAGTAAGTAACTTCAGTCACCCATTGTGTCTTTTGTGACAAGTCATCATTTTCACAAGAAAGAATATTGACA
>MJUT01019591.1:20502-30502 GCA_002080005.1 Gigantidas platifrons | reverse complement strand
TCGTAGAGGTTGTATTCCAAGACTTGGCTATTTTTTCTTTTACAGTCGTACAGGTTGTCATACAAGACTTCGCTATCTTTGTTGTCCAGTCGTACAGGATGTATTCCAAGACTTGCCTATCGTTGATTTCCAGTCGTTCAGGTTGTAATCCAATACACGGCTATATTAGTTTTCAGACCGTGCAGGTTTTAATCCAAGACTTGGCTATTTTTGTTTTTCAGTCTTACAGGTTGTATTCCAAGATTTGTCTATCTTTGTGCTACAGTCGTGCAGGTTGTAATCCAACACTTGGCTGTTTTTCTTTTCCAGTCGTACATGCTGTAATCCGAGAATTGGGTATGTTTGTTTTCCAGTCGTACATGTTGTATTTTAAGACTTGGTTATATTTGTTTTACAGTCGTATATGTTGTATTCCAAAACTTAGCTATTTTTGTTTTCCATTCGTACAGGTTGTATTCAAAGACTTGGCTATCTTTGTTTTCCAGTTGTACAGGTTGTCATACAGGAATTGGCTACGTTTATTTTCCAATCGTACAGGTTGTAATACTAGACTTAGTTATCTTTGCTGTCCAGTTGTACAGGTTGTAATCCAAGACTTGGCTGTCTTTCTTTTCCAGTCGTACATGCTGTAATCTGAGAATTGGGTATGTTTGTTTTCCAGTCGTATATGTTGTATTTTAAGACTTCGCTATCTTTGTTGTCCAGTCGTACAGGTTGTATTCCAAGACTTGCCTATCTTTGTTTTCCAGTCGTACAGATTGTAATCCAAGACTTGGTTTTCTTTGTTTTCCAGTCTTACAGTTTGTAATCCAAGACTTCGCTATATTTGTTTTCCAGTCGAACATGTTGTAATCCAAGACTTGGCTATTTTTGTTTTTCAGTCTTACAGCTTGTATTCCAAGACTTCGCTCTCTTTGTTTTCAGTCGTACAGGTTGTATTCCAAGACTTGTCTATCCTAGACTTGGTTATCTTTATTGTCCAGTTGTATAGGTTGTAATCCAAGACTTAGCTGTCTTTCTTTTCCAGTCGTACATGCTGTAATCCGAGAATTGGGTATGGTTGTTTTCCCGTCGTACATGTTGTATTTTAAGACTTGGCTATATTTGTTTTACAGTCGTGGAGGTTGTAATCCATGACTTGGTTAGCTTTGTTTTCCAGTCTTACAGTTTGTCATCCAAGACTTCGCTATCTTTGTTTTCCAGTCGTACAGGTTGTAATCCAATACATGGCTATATTTGTTTTCCGGCGTACAGGTTGTAATCCAAGACATGGTTATCTTTGTTTTCCAGTCGTACAGGTTGTAATACAAGACTTCGATATCTTTTTTTTCCAGTCGTACAGGTTGTATTCCAAGACTTGGCTATTTTTGTTTTTCAGTCTTACAGGTTGTATTCCAAGACTTCGCTCTCTTTGTTTTCAGTCGTACAGGTTGTATTCCAAGACTTGTCTATCGTTGTGCTCCAGTCGTGCAGGTTGTAATCCAACACTTGGCTGTCTTTCTTTTCCAGTCGTATATGCTGTAATCCGAGAATTGGGTATATTTGTTTCCAGTCTTACATGTTGTATTTTAAGACTTGGTTACATTTGTTTTACATTCGTAGAGGTTGTATTCCAAGACTTGGCTATTTTTGTTTTACATTCGTACAGGTTGTCATGCAAGACTTCGCTATCTGTGTTGCCCAGTCGTACAGGCTGTATTCCAAGACTTGCCTATCTTTGATTTCCAGTAGTACAGGTTCTAATCCAATACTTGGGTATCTTTGTTTTCCAGTCATAGAGGTTGTATTCCAACACTTGGCTATTTTTGTTTTCCAGTCGTACATGTTGTAATCCAAGACTTGGCTATTTTTTGTTTTTCAGTCTTACATGTTGTATTCCAAGACTTGGTTAGCTTTGTTTTCCAGTCTTACAGTTTGTAATCCAATACTTCGCTATCTTTCTTTTCCAATCTTACAGTTTGTCATTCAAGACTTCGCTATCTTTGTTTTCCAGTCGTACAGGTTGTAATCCAATCCATGGCTATATTTGTTTCCGGCCGTACAGGTTGTAATCCAAGACATGGTTATCTTTGTTTTCCAGTCGTACAGGTTGTAATACAAGACTTCGATATCTTTGTTTTCCAGTCGTTCAGGTTGTATTCCAAGACTTGGCTATTTTTGTTTTTCAGTCTTACAGGTTGTATTCCAAGACTTCGCTCTCTTTGTTTTCAGTCGTACAGGTTGTATTCCAAGACTTGTCTATCGTTGTGCTCCAGTCGTGCAGGTTGTAATCCAACACTTGGCTGTCTTTCTTTTCCAGTCATATATGCTGTAATCCGAGAATTGGGTATGTTTGTTTCCAGTCTTACATGTTGTATTTTAAGACTTGGTTACATTTGTTTTACAGTCGTAGAGGTTGTATTCCAAGACTTGGCTATTTTTGTTTTACAGTTGTACAGGTTGTCATTCAAGACTTGGTTATCTTTGTTGTCCAGTTGTACAGGTTGTAAGCCAAGACTTAGCTGTCTGTCTTTTCCAGTCGTACATGTTGTATTCCAAGACTTAGCTATATTTGTTTTCCAGTCGTACAGTGTTGTAATCCAAGACTTGGTTATCTTTGTTTTTCAGTCTTAGTTTGTACTCCAATACTTCGCAATCTTTGTTTTCCAGTCGTACATTTTGTAATCCAAGACTTGGCTATTTTTCTTTTTCAGTCTTACAGGTTGTAATCCTAGACATGGTTTTCTTTGTTATCCAGTCGTACAGGTTGTATTTTAAGACTAGGGTATATTTGTTTTACATTCGTAGAGATTGTATTCCAAGACTTGGCTATTTTTGTTTTACAGTCGTACAGGTTGTCATGCAAGACTTCGCTATCTTTGTTGTCCAGTCGTACAGGCTGTATTCAAAGACTTGCCTATCGTTGATTTCCAGTAGTACAGGTTGTAATCCAATACTTGGGTATCTTTGTTTTCCAGTCGTAGAGGTTGTATTCCAAGACTTAACTCTCTTTGTTTTCCAGTGGTACATGTTGTAATCCAAGACTTGGCTATTTTTGTTTTTCAGTCTTACAGGTTGTATTCCAAGACTTCGCTCTCTTTGTGTTCCAGTCGTACAGGTTGTAATCCTAGACTTGGTTATCTTTGTTGTCCAGTTATAGAGGTTGTAATCCAAGAATTGGCTGTCTTTCTTTTCCAGTCGTACATGCTGTATTCCGAGAATTGGGTATTGTTGTTTTCCAGTCGTACATGTTGTACTTTAAGACTTGGTTATATTTGTTTTACAGTCGTAGAGGTTGTATTCCAAGACTTGGCTATCTTTGTTGTCAAGTCGTACAGGTTGTATTCCAAGACTTGTCTATCACTGATTTCCAGTCGTAGAGGTTGTATTCCAACACTTGGCTATTTTTGTTTTCCAGTCGTATATGTTGTATTCCAAGACTTAGCTCTCTTTGTTTTCAGTCGTACAGGTTGTAGTCAAAGACATGGTTTTCTCACTTTTGAGACAGACCAGTTCCTATTGTTAGCGATGTGAGATTTCCTTGTCTTGTACCCCCCGGTACAAGACAGCTCACACGCGACTTTCCCCGGTAAAATCTTTACTTCGCTTCAGCAATTTCAATCAAGATTTGAATTACTTTCATTTAACCACGATTCTATTACATAAGTATTTTTAAATTAATGTATGTATACTATTCTGCTAGTTAATAATTTAACTATCGTGCACCTTTCATATTTCACGGTGTATGACTCTTGTCAATGTTTGTTTACTTTGAGTAAATAATAGAGTGCTCTCCCTTGTTAGTAACTAACGTTACCTCCCTTTGACCAAATTCAAATATTTTTTTCACAGCCACAGGTGTAGTGTTGAGTTACTGAGTTACATGTATCATATATTTATTAAATACATTATATTTTATTATGAAATACATTTAAAATACTGCCAAGACACGGATGCATATGAATAAATTGAATATTTACTTCAGCAATGGAAACAAAATTTGCGGGAAAACGCTCGATCTGGAATGTAAACAAAACAATTTAGGTAATTTCAGCTGATAAAAGTGAGAAATAAAATCAAACACCGGCAAAAAGTGCAAGACAGGGAAATCTCCGACACCCTCGGGTAAGATTTCAATCGTTCGCTGACTCGGCGAGCCTCGTCAGCGAACGATTGAAATCTTACCCTCGGGTGTCGGAGATTTCCCTGTCTTGCACTTTTGCCGGTGTTAGATTCTATATATATTTGTTTTACAGTCGTAGAGGTTGTATTCCAACACTTGGCTATTTTTTTTTCCAGTCGTACATGTTGTATTCCAAGACTTAGCTCTCTCTGTTTTCAGTCGTACAGGTTGTAGTCCAAGACATGACTATCTTTATTTTCCAGTCGTACAGGTTGTAATCCTAGACTTAGATATCTTTGCTGTCCAGTTGTACAGGTTGTAATCCAAGACTTAGCTGTCTGTCTTTTCCAGTCGTACATGTTGTATTCCAAGACTTGTCTATCTTTGTGTTCCAGTCGTACAGGTTGTAATCAAACACTTAGCTATATTTGTTTTCCAGCCGTACAGGTCGCAATCCAAGACATATTTATCTTTGTTATCCAGTCGTACAGGTTGTATTTTAAGACTAGGTTATATTTGTTTTACATTCGTAGAGGTTGTATTCCAAGACTTGGCTATTTTTGTTTTACAGTCGTACAGGTTATCATGCAAGACTTCGCTATCTTTGTTGTCCAGTCGTACAGGCGGTATTCCAAGACTTGCCTATCGTTGACTTCCAGTAGTAGAGGTTGTAATCTAATACTTGGGTATCTTTGTTTTCCAGACGTAGAGGATGTATTCCAACAGTTGGCTATTTTTGTTTTCCAATCGTACATGTTGTATTCCAAGACTTAGCTCTCTTTGTTTTCCAGTGGTACATGTTGTAATCCAAGACTTGGTTATTTTTGTTGTCCAGTTATAGAGGTTGTAATCCAAGACTTGGATGTCTTTCTTTTCCAGTCGTACATGCTGTATTCCGAGAATTGGGTATTGTTGTTTTCCAGTCGTACATTTGTACTTTAAGACTTGGTTATATTTGTTTTACAGTCGTAGAGGTTGTATTCCAAGACTTGGCTATCTTTGTTGTCCAGTCGTACAGGTTGTATTCCAAGACTTGTCTATCGCTGATTTCCAGTCGTAGAGGTTGTATTCCAACACTTGGCTATTTTTGTTTTCCAGTCGTATATGTTGTATTCCAAGACTTAGCTCTCTTTGTTTTCAGTCGTACAGGTTGTAGTCAAAGACATGGTTATCTTTGTTTTCCATTCGTACAGGTTGTAGTCCAAGACATGACTATCTTTATTTTCCAGTCGTGCAGGTTATAATCCTAGACTTAGTTATCTTTGCTGTCCAGTTGTACAGGATGTAATCCAAGACTTAGCTGTCTGTCTTTTCCAGTCGTACATGCTGTATTTGAAGACTTGGTTATCTTTGTTTTCCAGTCTTAGTTTGTAATCCAAGACTTCGCTATCTTTGTTTTCCAGTCGTACATGTTGTAATCCAAGACTTGGCTATTTTTCTTTTTCAGTCTTACAGGTTGTATTCCAAAACTTCGCTCTCTTTGTTTTCAGTTGTACAGGTTGCATTCCAAGACTTGTCTATCTTTGTGTTCCAGTGGTACATGTTGTATTCCTAGACTTGGTTATCTTTGTTGTCCAGTTGTAGAGTTTGTAATCCAAGCCTTGGCTGTCTTTCTTTTCCAGTCGTACATGCTGTAATCCGAGAATTGGGTATGGTTGTTTTATATTCGTAGAGGTTATATTCCAAGACTTGGCTATTTTTGTTTTACAGATGTACATGTTGTCATCCAAGACTTGCATATCGCTGATTTCCAGTCGAAGAGGTTGTATTCCAACACTTGGCTATTTTTGTTTTTCAGTCGTACATGTTCTATTCCAAGACTTAGCTTTCTTTGTTTTCAGTCGTACAGGTTGTAGTCCAAGACATGGCTATCTTTGTTTTCCATTCGTACATGTTGTATTCCAAGACTTGGTTATTTTTGTTTTTCAGTCGTACAGGTTTTCATCCAAGACTTCGCTATCTTTGTTGTCCAGTCGTACAGACTGTATTCCAAGACTTGCCTATCGTTGATTTCAAGTCGTACAGGTTGTAATCCAATACTTGGGTATCTTTGTTTTCCAGTCGTACAGGTTGTATTCCAACACTTGGCTATTTTTTTTTCCAGTCGTACATGTTGTATTCCAAGACATAGTTCTCTTTGTTTTCAGTCGTACAGGTTGTATTCCAATACATGGCTATATTTGTTTTCCGGCCGTACAGATTGTAATCCAAGACATTGTTATCTTTGTTTTCCTGTCGTACAGGTTGTAATCCAAGACTTCGATATCTTTGTTTTCCAGTCGTACAGGTTGTATTCCAAGACTTGTCTATCTTTGTGTTCCAGTCGTAGAGGTTGTAATCCTAGACTTTGTTATATTTGTTGTCCAGTTGTACAGGTTGTAATCCAAGACTTGGTTGTCTTTCTTTTCCAGTCGTACATGCTGTATTCCGAGAATTGGGCATTGTTGTTTTCCAGTCGTACATGTTGTATTTTAAGACTTGGTTATATTTGTTTTACAGTCGTACATGTTGTATTCCAAGACTTAGCTCTCTTTGTTTTCAGTCGTACAGGTTGTAGTCCAAGACATGGCTATCTTGTTTTCCATTCGTACAGGTTGTATTCCAAGACTTGTCTATCTTTGTGTTCCAGTCGTACAGGTTGTAATCCTCGACTTGGTTATCTTTGTTGTCCAGTTGTACAGGTTGTAATCCAAGACTTGGCTGTCTTTCTTTTCCAGTCGTACATGCTGTACTCCGAGAATTGGGCATTGTTGTTTTCCAGTCGTACATGTTGTATTTTAAGACTTGGTTATATTTGTTTTACATTCGTAGAGGTTGTATTCCAACACTTGGCTATTTTTGTTTTCCAGTCGTACATGTTCTAATCCTAGACTTAGTTATCTTTGCTGTCCAGCTGTACAGGTTGTAATCCAAGACTTAGCTGTCTGTATTTTCCAGTCGTACATGTTGTATTTGAAGACTTGGTTATTTTTGTTTTCCAGTCTTAGTTTGTAATCCAAGACTTCGCTATCTTTGTTTTCCAGTCGTATATGTTGTAATCCAAGACTTGGCTATTTTTCTTTTTCAGTCTTACAGGTTGTATTCCAAAACTTCGCTCTCTTTGTTTTCAGTCGTACAGGTTGTATTCCAAGACTTGTCTATCTTTGTGTTCCAGTCGTACAGGTTGTATACCTAGACTTGGTTATATTTGTTGTCCAGTTTTAGAGTTTGTAATCCAAGCCTTGGCTGTCTTTCTTTTCCAGTCGTACATGCTGTAATCCGAGAATTGGGTATGGTTGTTTTATAGTCGTAGATGTTGTATTCCAAGACATGGCTATTTTTGTTTTACAGTTGTACATGTTGTCATCCAAGACTTGCCTATCGCTGATTTCTAGTCGAAGAGGTTGTATTCCAACACTTGGCTATTTTTGTTTTCCAGTCGTGCATGTTCTATTCCAAGACTTAGCTTTCTTTGTTTTCAGTCGTACATGTTGTATTCCAAGACTTGGTTATTTTTGTTTTTCAGTCGTACAGGTTTTCATCCAAGACTTCGCTATCTTTGTTGTCCAGTCGTACATACTGTATTCCAAGACTTGCCTATCGTTGATTTCCAGTCGTACATGTTGTAATCTAATACTTGGGTATCTTTGTTTTCCAGTCGTACAGGTTGTATTCCAACACTTGGCTATTTTTGTTTTCCAGTCGTACATGTTGTATTCCAAGACATAGCTCTCTTTGTTTTCAGTCGTACAGGTTGTATTCCAATACATGGCTATATTTGTTTTCCGGCCGTACAGATTGTAATCCAAGACATGGTTATCTTTGTTTTCCAGTCGTACAGGTTGTAATCCAAGACTTCGATATCTTTGTTTTCCAGTCGTACAGGTTGTATTCCAAGACGTGTCTATCTTTGTGTTCCAGTCATACAGGTTGTAATCCTAGACTTGGTTATCTTTGTTGTCCAGTTGTACAGGTTGTAATTCAAGACTTGGCTGTCTTTCTTTTCCAGTCGTACATGCTGTATTCCGAGAATTGGGCATTGTTGTTTTCCAGTAGTACATGTTGTATTTTAAGACTTGGTTATATTTGTTTTACAGTCGTAGAGGTTGTATTCCAAGACTTGGCTATTTTTGTTTTTCAGTTGTACAGGTTGTCATCCAAGACTTCGCTATCTTTGTTGTCCAGTCGTACAGACTGTATTCCAAGACTTGCCTATCGTTGATTTCCAGTCGTACAGGTTGTAATCCAATACTTGGGTATTTTTGTTTTCCAGTCGTACATGTTGTATTCCAAGACTTAGCTCTCTTTGTTTTCAGTCGTAAGGTTGTAGTCCAAGACATGGCTATCTTTGTTTTCCATTCGTACAGGTTTTATTCCAAGACTTGTCTATCTTTGTGTTCCAGTCGTACAGGTTGTAATCCTAGACTTGGATATCTTTGTTCTCCAGTTGTACAGGTTGTAATCCAAGACTTGGCTGTCTTTCTTTTCCAGTCGTACATGCTGTATTCCGAGAATTGGGCATTGTAGTTTTCCAGTCGTACATGTTGTATTTTAAGACTTGGTTATATTTGTTTTACATTCGTAGAGGTTGTATTCCAACACTTAGCTATTTGTGTTTTCCAGTCGTACATGTTCTATTCCAAGACTTAGCTCTCTTTGTTTTCAGTCGTACAGGTTGTAGTCCAAGACATGACTATCTTTATTTTCCAGTCGTGCAGGTTGTAATCCTAGACTTAGTTATCTTTGCTGTCCAGTTGTACAGGTTGTAATCCAAGACTTAGCTGTCTGTCTTTTCCAGTCGTACATGTTGTATTTGAAGACTTGGTTATCTTTGTTGTCCAGTTGTAGAGTTTGTAATCCAAGCCTTGGCTGTCTTTATTTTCCAGTCGTACATGCTGTATTCCGAGAAATGGGTATGGTTGTTTTATAGTCGTAGAGGTTGTATTCCAAGACTTGGCTATTTTTGTTTTACAGTTGTACATGTTGTCATCCAAGACTTGCTTATGGCTGATTTCCAGTCGAAGAGGTTCTATTCCAAGACTTAGCTTTCTTTGTTTTCAGTCGTACATGTTGTATTCCTAGACTTGGTTATTTTTGTTTTTCAGTCGTACAGGTTTTCATCCAAGACTTCGCTATCTGTGTTGTCCAGTCGTACAGACTGTTTTCCAAGACTTGCCTATCGTTGATTTCCAGTCGTACATGTTGTAATCCAATACTTGGGTATTTTTGTTTTCCAGTCGTACAGGTTGTATTCCAACACTTGGCTATTTTTGTTTTCCAGTCGTACATGTTGTATTCCAAGACATGTCTATCTTTGTGTTCCAGTCGTACAGGTTGTAATCCTAGACTTGGTTATCTTTGTTGTCCAGTTGTACAGGTTGTAATCCAAGACTTGGCTGTCTTTCTTTTCCAGTCGTACATGCTGTATTCCGAGAATTGGGCATTGTTGTTTTCCAGTAGTACATGTTGTATTTTAAGACTTGGTTATATTTGTTTTACAGTCGTAGAGGTTGTAATCCAAGACTTGGATGTCTTTCTTTTCCAGTCGTACATGCTGTAATCCGAGAATTGGGTATAGTTGTTTTATAGTCGTAGAGGTTGTATTCCAAGACTTGGCTATTTTTGTTTTACAGTTGTACATGTTGTCATTCAAGACTTGCTTATCGCTGATTTCCAGTCGAAGAGGTTCTATTCCAAGACTTAGCTTTCTTTGTTTTCAGTCGTACATGTTGTATTCCAAGACTTGGTTATTTTTGTTTTTCAGTCGTACAGGTTTTCATCCAAGACTTCGCTATCTTTGTTGTCCAGTCGTACAGCATGTATTCCAAGACTTGTCTATCGCTGCTTTCCAGTCGTAGAGGTTGTATTCCAACACTTGGCTATTTTTGTTTTCCAGTCGTACATGTTGTATTCCAAGAC
>MJUT01019591.1:1513-20339 GCA_002080005.1 Gigantidas platifrons | reverse complement strand
TGGGTATGGTTGTTTTATAGTCGTAGAGGTTGTATTCCAAGACTTGGCTATTTTTGTTTTACAGTTGTACATGTTGTCATCCAAGACTTGCTTATCGCTGATTTCCAGTCGAAGAGGATCTATTCCAAGACTTAGCTTTCTTTGTTTTCAGTCGTACATGTTGTATTCCAAGACTTGGTTATTTTTGTTTTTCAGTCGTACAGGTTTTCATCCAAGACTTCGCTATCTTTGTTGTCCAGTCGTACAGACTATATTCCAAGACTTGCCTATCGTTGATTTCCAGTCCAGTCGTACAGGTTGTAATCCAATACTTGGGTATCTTTGTTTTCCAATCGTAGAGGTTGTATTCCAACATTTGGCTATTTTTGTTTTCCAGTCGTACATGTTGTATTCCAAGACATAGCTCTCTCTGTTTTCAGTCGCACAGGTTGTATTCCAATACATGGCTATATTTGTTTTCCGGCCGTACAGATTGTAATCCAAGACTTTGTTATTTTTGTTTTTCAGTTGTACAGGTTGTCATCCAAGACTTCGCTATCTTTGTTGTCCAGTCGTACAGCATGTATTCCAAGACTTGTCTATCGCTGATTTCCAGTCGTAGAGGTTGTATTCCAACACTTGGCTATTTTTGTTTTCCAGTCGTACATGTTGTATTCCAAGACTTAGCTCTCTTTGTTTTCAGTCGTACAGGTTGTATTCCAAGTTGGCTGTCTTTCTTTTCCAGTCGTACATGCTGTAATCCGAGAATTGGGTATGGTTGTTTTATAGTCGTAGAGGTTGTATTCCAAGACTTGGCTATTTTTGTTTTACAGTTGTACATGTTGTCATCCAAGACTTGCCTATCGCTGATTTCCAGTCGAAGAGGTTGTATTCCAAGACTTGTCTATCTTTGTCTTCCAGTCGTACAGGTTGTAATCCTAGACTTGGTTATCTTTGTTGTCCAGTTGTACAGGTTGTATTCCAAGACTTGGTTATTTTTGTTTTTCAGTCGTACAGGTTTTCATCCAAGACTTCGCTCTCTTTGTTTTCAGTCGTACAGGTTGTATTCCAATACTTGTCTATCTTTGTGTTCCAGTCGTACAGGTTGTATTCCTAGACTTGGTTATCTTTGTTGTCCAGTTGTAGAGTTTGTAATCCAAGCCTTGGCTGTCTTTATTTTCCATTCGTACATGCTGTAATCCGAGAATTGGGTATGGTTGTTTTATAGTCGTAGAGGTTGTATTCCAAGACTTGGCTATTTTTGTTTTACAGTTGTACATGTTGTCATCCAAGACTTGTTTATCGCTGATTTCCAGTCGAAGAGGATCTATTCCAAGACTTAGCTTTCTTTGTTTTCAGTCGTACATGTTGTATTCCAAGACTTGTCTATCTTTGTCTTCCAGTCGTACATGTTGTAATCCTAGACTTGGTTATCTTTGTTGTCCAGTTGTACAGGTTGTATTCCAAGACTTAGTTATTTTTGTTTTTCAGTCGTACATGTTTTCATCCAAGACTTTGCTATCTTTGTTGTCCAGTCGTACAGACTGTCTTCCAAGACTTGCCTATCGTTGATTTCCAGTCGTACAGGTTGTAATCAAATACTTGGGTATCTTTGTTTTCCAGTCGTAGAGGTTGTATTCCAACACTTGGCTATTTTTGTTTTCCAGTCGTACATGTTGTATTCCAAGACATAGCTCTCTTTGTTTTCAGTCGTACAGGTTGTATTCCAATACATGGCTATTTTTGTTTTTCAGTTGTACAGGTTGTCATCCAAGACTTCGCTATCTTTGTTGTCCAGTCGTACAGCATGTATTCCAAGACTTGGCAATCGCTGATTTCCAGTCGTAGAGGTTGTATTCCAACACTTGGCTATTTTTGTTTTCCAGTCGTACATGTTCTATTCCAAGACTTAGCTCTCTTTGTTTTCAGTCGTACAGGTTGTAGTCCAAGACATGACTATCTTTATTTTCCAGTCGTGCAGGTTGTAATACTATACTTAGTTATCTTTCCTGTCCAGTTGTACAGGTTGTAATCCAAGACTTAGCTGTCTGTCTTTTCCAGTCGTACATGTTGTATTTGAAGACTTGGTTATCTTTGTTTTCCAGTCTTAGTTTGTAATCCAAGACTTCGCTATCTTTGTTTTCCAGTCGTATATGTTGTAATCCAAGACTTGGCTATTTTTCTTTTTCAGTCTTACAGGTTGTATTCCAAAACATCGCTCTCTTTGTTTTCAGTCGTACAGGTTGTATTCCAAGACTTGTCTATCTTTGTGTTCCTGTGGTACAGGTTGTATTCCTAGACTTGGTTATCTTTGTTGTCCAGTTGTAGAGTTTGTAATCCAAGCCTTGGCTGTTTTTCTTTTCCAGTCGTACATGCTGTATTCCGAGAATTGGGTATAGTTGTTTTATAGTCGTAGAGGTTGTATTCCAAGACTTGGCTATTTTTGTTTTACAGTTGTACATGTTGTCATCCAAGACTTGCCTATCGCTGATTTCCAGTCGACGAGGTTGTATTCCAAGACTTGTCTATCTTTGTCTTCCAGTCGTACATGTTGTAATCCTAGACTTGGTTATCTTTGTTGTCCAGTTGTACATGTTGTATTCCAAGACTTAGTTATTTTTGTTTTTCAGTCGTACAGGTTTTCATCCAAGACTTTGCTATCTTTGTTGTCCAGTCGTACAGACTGTATTCCAAGACTTGCCTATCGTTGATTTCCAGTCGTAGAGGTTGTATTCCAACACTTGGCTATTTTTGTTTTCCAGTCGTACATGTTGTATTCCAAGACATAGCTCTCTTTGTTTTCAGTCGTACAGGTTGTATTCCAATACATGGCTATTTTCGTTTTCCAGTCGTACATGTTCTATTCCAAGACTTAGCTTTCTTTGTTTTCAGTCGTACAGGGTGTAGTCCAAGACATGGCTATCTTTGTCTTCCAGTCGTACATGTTGTAATCCTAGACTTGGTTATCTTTGTTGTCCAGTTGTACAGGTTGTAATCCAAGACTTGGCTGTCTTTCTTTTCCAGTCGTACATGCTGTATTCCGAGAATTGGGCATTGCTGTTTTCCAGTCGTACATGTTCTATTCCAAGACTTAGCTCTCTTTGTTTTCAGTCGTACAGGTTGTAGTCCAAGACATGACTATCTTTATTTTCCAGTCGTGCAGGTTGTAATCCTAGACTTAGTTATCTTTCCTGTCCAGTTGTACAGGTTGTAATCCAAGACTTAGCTGTCAGTCTTTTCCAGTCGTACATGTTGTATTTGAAGACTTGGTTATCTTTGTTTTCCAGTCTTAGTTTGTAATCCAAGACTTCGCTATCTTTGTTTTCCAGTCGTATATGTTGTAATCCAAGACTTGGCTATTTTTTTTTTTCAGTCTTACAGGTTGTATTCCAAAACTTCGCTCTCTTTGTTTTCAGTCGTACAGGTTGTATTCCAAGACTTGTCTATCTTTGTGTTCCTGTGGTACAGGTTGTATTCCTAGACTTGGTTATCTTTGTTGTCCAGTTGTAGAGTTTGTAATCCAAGCCTTGGCTGTCTTTCTTTTCCAGTCGTACATGCTGTAATCCGAGAATTGGGTATGGTTGTTTTATAGTCGTAGAGGTTGTATTCTATTCCAAGACTTGGCTATTTTTGTTTTACAGTTGTACATGTTGTCATCCAAGACTTGCCTATCGCTGATTTCCAGTCGAAGAGGTTGTATTCCAACACTTGGCTATTTTTGTGTTGCAGTCGTACATGTTCTATTCCAAGACTTAGCTTTCTTTGTTTTCAGTCGTACATGTTGTATTCCAAGACTTGGTTATTTTTGTTTTTCAGTCGTACAGGTTTTCATCCAAGACTTCGCTATCTTTGTTGTCCAGTCGTACAGACTGTATTCCAAGACTTGCCTATCGTTGATTTCCAGTCGTACATGTTGTAATCCAATACTTGGGTATCTTTGTTTTCCAGTCGTAGAGGTTGTATTTCAACACTTGGCTATTTTTGTTTTCAGTTGTACAGGTTGTATTCTAATACATGGCTATATTTGTTTTCCGGCGTACAGATTGTAATCCAAGACTTGGTTATTTTTGTTTTTCAGTTGTACAGGTTGTCATCCAAGACTTCGCTATCTTTGTTGTCCAGTCGTAGAGCATGTATTCCAAGACTTGTCTATCGCTGATTTCCAGTCGTAGAGGTTGTATTCCAACACTTGGCTATTTTTGTTTTCCAGTCGTACATGTTGTATTCCAAGACTTAGCTCTCTTTGTTTTCAGTCGTACAGGCTGTATTCCTAGACTTGGTTATCTTTGTTGTCCAGTTGTAGAGTTTGTAATCCAAGCCTTGGCTGTCTTTCTTTTCCAGTCGTACATGCTGTAATCCGAGAATTGGGTATGGTTGTTTTATAGTCATAGAGGCTGTATTCCAAGACTTGGCTATTTTTGTTTTACAGTTGTACATGTTGTCATCCAAGACTTGCCTATCGCTGATTTCCAGTCGAAGAGGTTGTATTCAAACACTTGGCTAGTTTTGTTTTCCAGTCGAACATGTTCTATTCCAAGACTTAGCTTTCTTTGTTTTCAGTCGTACAGGTTGTAGTCCAAGACATGGCTATCTTTGTTTTCCATTCGTACATGTTGTATTCCAAGACTTGGTTATTTTTGTTTTTCAGTCGTACAGGTTTTCATCCAAGACTTCGCTATCTTTATTGTCCAGTCGTACAGACTGTATTCCAAGACTTGCCTATCGTTGATTTCCAGTCGTACAGGTTGTAATCCAACACTTAGCTATTTTTGTTTTCCAGTCGTACATGTTGTATTCCAAGACTTAGCTCTCTTTGTTTTCAGTCGTACAGGTTGTAGTCCAAGACTTGTCTATATTTGTGTTCCAGTCGTACAGGTTATAATCCTAGACTTGGTTATCTTTCTTGTCCAGTTGTACAGGTTGTAATCCAAGACTTGGCTGTCTTTCTTTTCCAGTCGTACATGTTGTATTTGAAGACTTGGTTATCTTTGTTTTCCAGTCTTAGTTTGTATTCCAAAACTTCGTTCTCTTTGTTTTCAGTCGTACAGGTTGTATTCCAAGACTTGTCTATCTTTGTGTTCCAGTGGTACAGGTTGTATTCCTAGACTTGGTTATCTTTGTTGTCCAGTTGTAGAGTTTGTAATCCAAGCCTTGGCTGTCTTCCTTTTCCAGTCGTACATGCTGGAATCCGAGAATTGGGTATGGTTGTTTTATAGTCGTAGAGGTTGTATTCCAAGACTTGGCTATTTTTGTTTTACAGTTGTACATGTTGTCATCCAAGACTTGCATATCGCTGATTTCCAGTCGACGAGGTTGTATTCCATCACTTGGCTATTTTTGTTTTCCAGTCGTGCATGTTGTATTCCAAGACTTAGCTCTCTTTGTTTTCAGTCGTACAGGTTGTATTCCAAGACTTGTCTATCTTTGTGTTCCAATCGTACAGGTTGTATTCCTAGACTTGGTTATCTTTGTTGTCCAGTTGTAGAGTTTGTGATCCAAGCCTTGGCTGTCTTTCTTTTCCTGTCGTACATGCTGTAATCCGAGAATTGGGTATGGTTGTTTTATAGTCATTGAGGTTGTATTCCAAGACTTGGCTATTTTTGTTTTACAGTTGTACATGTTGTCATCCAAGACTTGCCTATCGCTGATTTCCAGTCGAAGAGGTTGTATTCCAACACTTGGTTATTTTTGTTTTCCAGTCGTACATGTTCTATTCCAAGACTTAGCTTTCTTTGTTTTCAGTCGTACAGGTTGTAGTCCAAGACATGGCTATATTTGTTTTCCGGCTGTACCGTTTGTAATCCAAGACATGGTTATCTTTGTTTTCCAGTCGTACAGGTTGTAATTCAAGACTTCGATATCTTTGTTTTCCAGTCGTACAGGTTGTATTCCAAGACTTGTCTATCTTTGTGTTCCAGTCGAACAGGTTGTAATCCTAGACTTGGTTATCTTTGTTGTCCAGTTGTACAGGTTGTAATCCAAGACTTGGCTGTCTTTCTTTTCCAGTCGTACATGCTGTTTTCCGAGAATTGGGCATTGTTGTTTTCCAGTCGTACATGTTGTATTTTAAGACTTGGTTATATTTGTTTTACATTCGTAGAGGTTGTATTCCAACACTTGGCTGTTTTTGTTTTCCAGTCGTACATGTTCTATTCCAAGACTTAGCTCTCTTTGTTTTCAGTCGTACAGTTGTAGTCCAAGACATGACTATCTTTATTTTCCAGTCGTGCAGGTTGTAATCCTAGACTTAGTTATCTTTGCTGTCCAGTTGTACAGGTTGTAATCCAAGACTTAGCTGTCTGTCTTTTCCAGTCGTACATGTTGTATTTGAAGACTTGGTTATCTTTGTTTTCCAGTCTTAGTTTGTAATCCAAGACTTCGCTATCTTTGTTTTCCAGTCGTATATGTTGTAATCCAAGACTTGGCTATTTTTCTTTTTCAGTCTTAAAGGTTGTATTCCAAAACTTCGCTCTGTTTGTTTTCAGTCGTACAGGTTGTATTCCAAGACTTGTCTATCTTTGTGTTCCAGTCGTACAGGTTGTGTTCCTAGACTTGGTTATCTTTGTTGTCCAGTTGTAGAGTTTGCAATCGAAGCCTTGGCTGTCTTTCTTTTCCAGTCGTACATGCTGTAATCCGAGAATTGGGTATGGTTGTTTTATAGTCGTAGAGGTTGTATTCCAAGACTTGGCTATTTTTGTTTTACAGTTGTACATGTTGTCATCCAAGACTTGCCTATCGCTGATTTCCAGTCGAAGAGGTTGTATTCCAACACTTGGCTATTTTTGTTTTCCAGTCGTACATGTTCTATTCCAAGACTTAGCTTTCTTTGTTTTCAGTCGTACATGTTGTATTCCAAGACTTGGATATTTTTGTTTTTCAGTCGTACAGGTTTTCATCCAAGACTTCGCTATCTTTTTTGTCCAGTCGTACAGACTGTATTCCAAGACTTGCCTATCGTTGATTTCCAGTCGTACAGGTTGTAATCCAATACTTGGTATCTTTGTTTTCCAGTCGTAGAGGTTGTATTCCAACACTTGTCTATTTTTGTTTTCCAGTCGTATAGGTTGTAATCCTAGACTTGGTTATCTTTGTTGTCCAGTTGTACAGGTTGTAATCCAAGACTTGGCTGTATTTCTTTTCCAGTCGTACATGCTGTATTCCGAGAATTGGGCATTGTTGTTTTCCATTCGTACATGTTGTATTTTAAGACTTGGTTATATTTGTTTTACAATCGTAGAGGTTGTATTCCAAGACTTGGCTATTTTTGTTTTTCAGTTGTACAGGTTGTCATCCAAGACTTCGCTATCTTTGTTGTCCAGTCGTACAGACTGTATTCCAAGACTTGTCTATCTTTGTGTTCCAGTCGTACAGGTTGTAATCCTAGACTTGGTTATATTTGTTGTCCAGTTGTACAGGTTGTAATCCAAGACTTGGCTGTCTTTCTTTTCCAATCGTACATGCTGTATTCCGAGAATTTGGCATTGTTGTTTTCCAGTCGTACATGTTGTATTTTAAGACTTGGTTATATTTGTTTTACATTCGTAGCGGTTGTATTCCAACACTTGGCTATTTTTGTTTTCCAGTCGTACATGTTCTATTCCAAGACTTAGCTCTCTTTGTTTTCAGTCGTACAGGTTGTAGTCCAAGACATGACTATCTTTATTTTCCAGTCGTGCAGGTTGTAATCCTAGACTTAGTTATCTTTGCTGTCCAGTTGTACAGGTTGTAATCCAAGACTTAGCTTTCTGTCTTTTCCAGTCGTACATGTTGTATTTGAAGTCGTGGTTATCTTTGTTTTCCAGTCTTAGTTTGTAATCCAAGACTTCGCTATCTTTGTTTTCCAGTCGTATATGTTGTAATCCAAGACTTGGCTCTTTTTCTTTTTCAGTCTTACAGGTTGTATTCCAAAACTTCGCTCTCTTTGTTTTCAGTCGTACAGGTTGTATTCCTAGACTTGGTTATCTTTGTTGTCCAGTTGTAGAGTTTGCAATCCAAGCATTGCCTATCGTTGATTTCCAGTCGTACAGGTTGTAATCCAATACTTGGGTATCTTTGTTTTCCAGTCGTACATGTTGTATTCCAAGACATAGCTCTCTTTGTTTTCAGTCGTACAGGCTGTATTCCAATACATGGCTATATTTGTTTTCGGCCGTACAGATTGTAATCCAAGACTTGGTTATTTTTGTTTTTCAGTTGAACAGGTTGTCATCCAAGACTTCGCTATCTTTGTTGTCCAGTCGTACAGAATGTATTCCAAGACTTGTCTATCGCTGATTTCCAGTCGTAGAGGTTGTATTTCAACACTTGGCTATTTTTGTTTTCAAGTCGTACATGTTGTATTCCAAGACTTAGCTCTCTTTGTTTTCAGTCGTACAGGTTGTATTCCAAGACTGTCTATCTTTGTGTTCCAATCGTACAGGTTGTATTCCTAGACTTGGTTATCTTTGTTGTCCAGTTGTAGAGTTTGCAATCCAAGCATTGGCTGTCTTTCTTTTCCAGTCGTACATGCTGTAATCCGAGAATTGGGTATGCTTTTTTATAGTCATAGAGGTTGTATTCCAAGACTTGGCTATTTTTGTTTTACAGTTGTACATGTTGTCATCCAAGACTTGCCTATCGCTGATTTCCAGTCGAAGAGGTTGTATTCCAACACTTGGCTATTTTGTTTTCCAGTCGTACATGTTCTATTCCAAGACTTAGCTTTCTTTGTTTTCAGTCGTACAGGTTGTAGTCCAAGACATGGCTATCTTTGTTTTCAATTCGTAGATGTTTTATTCCAAGACTTGGTTATTTTTGTTTTTCAGTCGTACAGGTTTTCATCCAAGATTTCGCCATCTTTGTTGTCCAGTCGTACAGACTGTATTCCAAGACTTGCCTATCGTTGATTTCCAGTCGTACAGGTTGTAATCCAATACTTGGGTATCTTTGTTTTCCAGTCGTAGAGGTTGTATTCCAACACTTGGCTATTTTTGTTTTCCAGTCGTACATGTTGTATTCCAATACATAGCTCTCTTTGTTTTCAGTCGTACAGGTTGTATTCCAATACATGGCTATATTTGTTTTCCGACCGTACATATTATAATCCAAGACATGGTTATTTTTGTTTTCCAGTCGTACAGGTTGTAATCCAAGACTTCGATATCTTTGTTTTCCAGTCGTACAGGTTGTGTTCCAAGACTTCTCTATCTTTGTGTTCCAGTCGTACAGGCTGTAATCCTAGACTTGGTTATCTTTGTTGTCCAGTTGTACAGGTTGTAATCCAAGACTTGCCTATCGCTGATTTCCAGTCGAAGAGGTTGTATTCCAACACTTGGCTATTTTTGTTTTCCAGTCGTACATGTTCTATTCCAAGACTTAGCTTTCTTTGTTTTCAGTCGTACAGGTTGTAGTCCAAGACATGGCTATCTTTGTTTTCCATTCGTACATGTTGTATTCCAAGACTTGGTTATTTTTGTTTTCCAGTCGTACAGGTTGTAATCCAATGCTTCGATATCTTTGTTTTCCAGTCGTACAGGTTGTATTCCAAGACTTCTCTATCTTTGTGTTCCAGTCGTGCAGGTTGCAATCCTAGACTTGGTTATCTTTGTTGTCCAGTTGTACAGGTTGTAATCCAAGACTTGGCTGTCTTTCTTTTCCAGTCGTACATGCTGTAATCAGAGAATTGAGTATGGTTGTTTTCCAGTCGTATATGTTGTATTTTAAGACTTCGTTATATTTGTTTTGCAGTCTTACAGGTTGTCATCCAAGACTTCGCTATCTTTGTTGTCCAGTCGTACAGGTTGTATTCCAAGACTTGCCTATCGCTGATTTCCAGTCGTAAAGGTTGCATTCAATACATGGTTATATTTGTTTTCCGGCCGTACAGGTTGTAATCCAAGACATGGTTATCTTTGTTTTCCAGTCGTACAGGTTGTATTCCAAGACTTGGCTATTTTTCTTTTTCAGTCTTACAGGTTGTATTCCAAGACTTGTCTATCTTTGTGTTCCAGTCGTACAGGTTGTAATCCTAGACTTGGTTATCTTTGTTGTCCAGTTGTAGAGGTTGTAATCTAAGCCTTGGCCGTCTTTCTTTTCCAGTCGTACATGCTGTAATCCAAGACTTGGCTATTTTTGTTTTACAGTTGTACATGTTGTCATCCAAGACTTGCCTATCGCTGATTTCCAGGCGAAGAGGTTGTATTCCAACACTTGGCTATTTTTGTTTTCCAGTCGTACATGTTCTATTCCAAGACTTAGCTTTCTTTGTTTTCAGTCGTACAGGTTGTAGTCCAAGACATGGCTATCTTTGTTTTTCATTCGTACATGTTGTATTCCAAGACTTGGTTATTTTTGTTTTTCATTTGTACAGGTTGTCATCCAAGACTTCGCTATCTTTCTTTTCCAGTCGTACATGCTGTAATCAGAGAATTGAGTATGGTTGTTTTCCAGTCGTATATGTTGTATTTTAAGACTTGGTTATATTTGTTTTGCAGTCTTACAGGTTGTCATCCAAGACTTCGCTATCTTTGTTGTCCAGTCGTAAAGGTTGTATTCCAAGACTTGCCTATCGCTGATTTCCAGTCGTAAAGGTTGCATTCCAATACATGGTTATATTTGTTTTCCGGCCGTACAGATTGTAATCCAAGACATGGTTATCTTTGTTTTCCAGTCGTACACGTTGTATTCCAAGACTTAGCTCTCTTTGTTTTTAGTCGTACTGGTTGTATTCCAATACATGGCTATATTTGTTTTCCGGCCGTACAGTTTGTAATCCAATACATGGTTATATTTGTTTTCCGGCGTACAGGTTGTAATCCAAGACATGGTTATCTTTGTTTTCCAGTCGTACAGGTTGTAATCCAAGACTTCGATATCTTTTTTTTCCAGTCGTACAGGTTGTATTCCAAGACTTGGCTATTTTTCTTTTTCAGTCTTACAGGTTGTATTCCAAGACTTGTCTATCTTTGTGTTCCAGTCGTACATGCTGTAATCCAAGACTTGGCTATTTTTGTTTTACAGTTGTACATGTTGTCATCCAAGACTTGCCTATCGCTGATTTCCAGTCGAAGAGGTTGTATTCCAAGACTTGGCTATTTTTGTTTTCCAGTCGTACATGTTCTATTCCAAGACTTAGCTTTCTTTGTTTTCAGTCGTACATGTTGTAGTCCAAGACATGGCTATCTTTGTTTTCCATTCGTACATGTTGTATTCCAAGACTTGGTTATTTTTGTTTTTCATTTGTACAGGTTGTCATCCAAGACTTCGCTATCTTTGTTTTCCAGTCGTACAGGTTGTAATCCAATACTTGGGTATTTTTGTTTTCCAGTCGTAGAGGTTGTATTCCAATACTTGGTTATTTTTGTTTTCCAGTCGTACATGTTGTATTCCAAGACATAGCTCTCTTTGTTTTCAGTCGTACAGGTTGTATTCCAATACATGGCTATATTTGTTTTCGGCCGTACAGATTGTAATCCAAGACTTGGTTATTTTTGTTTTATCAGTTGAACAGGTTGTCATCCAAGATTTCGCTATCTTTGTTGTCCATTCGTACAGAATGTATTCCAAGACTTGTCTATCGCTGATTTCCAGTCGTAGAGGTTGTATTCCAACACTTGGTTATTTTTGTTTTCCAGTCGTACAGGTTGTATTCCTAGACTTGGTTATCTTTGTTGTCCAGTTGTAGAGTTTGTAATCCAAGCTTTGGCTGTCTTTCTTTTCCAGTCGTACATGCTGTAATCCGAGAATTGGGTATGATTGTTTAATAGTCATACAGGTTGTATTCCAAGACTTGGCTATTTTTGTTTTACAGTTGTACATGTTGTCATCCAAGACTTGGCTATCGCTGATTTCCAGTCAAAGAGGTTGTATTCCAACACTTGGATATTTTTGTTTTCCAGTCGTACATGTTCTATTCAAAGACTTAGCTTTCTTTGTTTTCAGTCGTACAGGTTGTAGTCCAAGACATGGCTATCTTTGTTTTCCATTCGTACATGTTGTATTCCAAGACTTGGTTATTTTTGTTTTTCAGTCGTACAGGTTTTCATCCAAGACTTCGCTATCTTTCTTGTCCAGTCGTACATACTGTATTCCAAGACTTGCCTATCGTTGGTTTCCAGTCGTACAGGTTGTAATCCAATACTTGGGTATCTTTGTTTTTCAGTCGTAGAGGTTGTATTCCAACACTTGGCTATTTTTGTTTTCCAGTCGTACATGTTGTATTCCAAGACATAGCTCTCTTTGTTGTCCAGTTGTACAGGTTGTAATCCAAGACTTGGCTGTCTTTCTTTTCCAGTCGTACATGCTGTAATCCGAGAATTGAGTATGGTTGTTTTCCAGTCGTATATGTTGTATTTTAAGACTTGGTTATATTTGTTTTACAGTCGTAGAGGTTGTATTCCAACACTTGGCTATTTTTGTTTTGCAATCTTACAGGTTGTATTCCAAGACTGCGCTCTCTTTGTTTTCAGTCGTACAGGTTGTATTCCAAGACTTGCCTATCGCTGATTTCCAGTCGTAGAGGTTGTATTCCAATACATGGTTATATTTGTTTTCCGGCCGGACAGATTGTAATCCAAGACATGGTTATCTTTGTTTTCCAGTCGTACACGTTGTATTCCAAGACTTAGCACTCTTTGTTTTCAGTCGTACTGGTTGTATTCCAATACATGGCTATATTTGTTTTCCGGCCGTACAGTTTGTAATCCAATACATGGTTATATTTGTTTTCAGGCCGTACAGGTTGTAATCCAAGACATGGTTATCTTTGTTTTCCAGTCGTACAGGTTGTAATCCAAGACTTCGATATCTTTGTTTTCCAGTCGTACAGGTTGTATTCCAAGACTTGGCTATTTTTCTTTTTCAGTCTTACAGGTTGTATTCCAAGACTTGTCTATTTTTGTTTTACAGTTGTACATGTTGTCATCCAAGACTTGGCTATCGCTGATTTCCAGTCGAAGAGGTTGTATTCCAATACTTGGCTATTTTTGTTTTCCAGTCGTACATGTTCTATTCCAAGACTTGGTTATTTTTGTTTTTCAGTCTTACAGGTTGTATTCCAAAACTTAGCTCTCTTTGTTTTCAGTCGTACAGGTTGTATTTAAAGACTTGTCTATTTTTGTGTTCCAGTCGTACAGGTTGTAATCCTAGACTTGGTTATCTTTGTTGTCCAGTTGTAGAGGTTGTAATCTAAGCCTTGGCTGTCTTTCTTTTCCAGTCGTACATGCTGTAATCCGAGAATCTGGTATGGTTGTTTTATAGTCGTAGAGGTTGTATTCCAAGACTTGGCTATTTTTGTTTTACAGTCGTACAGGTTGTCATCCAAGACTTGCCTATCGCTGATTTCCTGTCGTAGAGGTTATATTCCAACACTTGGCTATTTTTGTTTTCCAGTCGTACATGTTGTATTCCAAGACTTAGCTTTCTTTCTTTTCAGTCGTACAGGTTGTATTCCAAGACTTGGCTATTTTTGTTTTTCAGTCGTACAGGTTTTCTCCCAAGACTTCGCTATCTTTGTGGTCCAGTCGTACAGAGTGTATTCCAAGACTTGCCTATCGTTGATTTCCAGTCGTACAGGCTGTAATCCTAGACTTGGTTATCTTTGTTGTCCAGTTGTAGAGGTTGTAATCTAAGCCTTGGCTGTCTTTCTTTTCCAGTCGTACATGCTGTAATCCGAGAATTGAGTATGGTTGTTTTCCAGTCGTATATGTTGTATTTTAAGACTTGGTTATATTTGTGTTACAGTCGTAGAGGTTGTATTCCAACACTAAGCTATTTTTGTTTTTCAGTTTTGCAGGTTGTATTCCAAGACTTCGCTCTCTTTGTTTTCAGTCGTACATGTTGTCATCCAATACTTCGCTATCTGTGTTGTCCATTCGTACAGGTTGTATTCCAAGACTTGCCTATCGCTGATT
This sequence comes from Gigantidas platifrons, assembly GCA_002080005.1. Taxonomy (NCBI): domain Eukaryota; kingdom Metazoa; phylum Mollusca; class Bivalvia; order Mytilida; family Modiolidae; genus Gigantidas; species Gigantidas platifrons. Next base: position 6,471 of record MJUT01019591.1, on the reverse strand, counting down.
TCCAGTCGTAGAGGTTGTATTCCAACACTTGGCTATATTTGTTTCCAGTCGTACGGGTTGTAATCCAAGACTTGATTATCTTTGTTTTCCTGTCTAACAGTTTGTAATCCAAGACTTCGCTATCTTTGTTTTCAAGTCGTACATGTTATAATCGAAGACTTTGTTATCTTTGTTTTCCAGTCATACAAGTTGTAATCCAAGACTTGGCTGTCTTTCATTTCTAGTCGTACATGTTGTAATCCAAGAATTGGGTATGTTTGTTTTCCAGTCGTGCATGTTGTATTCTAAGACTTGGTTATATTTGTTCTCTAGTCGTAGAGGTTGTATTCCAAGACTTGGCTATTTTTGTTTTACAGTTGTACAGGTTGTCATCCAAAACTTCGCTATCTTTGTTGTCCAGTCGTACAGGTTGTATTCCAAGACTTGTCTAGGGCTGATATCCAGTCGTAGAGGTTGTATTCCAACACTTGGCTATTTTTGTTTTCCGGTCGTACAGATTGTAATCCAAGACATGGTTATCTTTGTTTTCCAGTCGTACAGGTTGTAATCCAAGACTTCGATATCTTTGTTTTCCAGTCGTACAGGTTGTATTCCAAGACTTGGCTATTTTTTTTTCAGTCTTAAAGGCTGTATTCCAAAACTTAGCTCTCTTTGTTTTCAGTCGTACAGGTTGTATTCCAAGACTTGTCTATCTTTGTGTTCCAGTCGTACAGGTTGTAATCCTAGACTTGGTTATCTTTGTTGTCCAGTTGTAGAAGTTGTAATCTAAGCCTTGGCTGTCTTTCTTTTCCAGTCGTACATGCTGTAATCCGAGAATTGGGTATGGTTGTTTTATAGTCGTAGAGGTTGTATTCCAAGACTTGGCTATTTTTGTTTTCCAGTCGTACATGTTGTATTCCAAGACTTAGCTTTCTTTGTTTTCAGTCGTACAGGTTGTATTCCAAGACTTGGCTATTTTTGTTTTTCAGTCGTACAGGTTTTCATCCAAGACTTCGCTATCTTTGTGGTCCAGTCGTACAGACAGTATTCCAAGACTTGCCTATCGTTGATTTCCAGTCGTACAGGCTGTAATCCAATACTTGGGTATCTTTGTTTTCCAGTCGTAGAGGTTGTATTCCAACACTTGGTTATCTTTGTTTTCCAGTCGTACAGGTTGTAATCCAAGACTTCGATATCTTTGTTTTCCAGTCGTACAGGTTGTATCCCAAGACTTGTCTATCTTTGTGTTCCAGTCGTACAGGTTGTAATCCTAGACTTGGTTATCTTTGTTGTCCAGTTGTACAGGTTGTAATCCAAGACTTGGCTTTCTTTCTTTTCCAGTCGTACATGCTGTAATCCGAGAATTGAGTATGGTTGTTTTCCAGTCGTATATGTTGTATTTTAAGACTTGGTTATATTTGTTTTACAGTCGTAGAGGTTGTATTCCAACACTTGGCTATTTTTGTTTTGCAGTCTTACAGGTTGTATTCCAAGACTTCGCTCTCTTTGTTTTTAGTCGTAGATTTTGTCATCCAAGACTTCGCTATCTTTGTTGTCCAGTCGTACAGGTTGTGTTCCAAGACTTGCCTATCGCTGATTTCCAGTCGTAGAGGTTGTATTCCAATACATGGCTATATTTGTTTTCCGGTCGTACAGATTGTAATCCAAGACATGGTTATCTTTGTTTTCCAGTCGTACACGTTGTATTCCAAGACTTAGCTCTCTTTGTTTTCAGTCGTACTGGTTGTATTCCAATACTTGGCTATATTTGTTTTCCGGCCGTACAGTTTGTAATCCAATACATGGTTATATTTGTTTTCCGGCGTACAGGTTGTAATCCAAGACATGGTTATCTTTGTTTTCCAGTCGTACAGGTTGTAATCCAAGACTTTGATATCTTTGTTTTCCAGTCGTACAGGTTGTATTCCAAGACTTGCCTATCGCTGATTTCCAGTCGTAGATGTTGTATTCCAACACTTGGCTATATTTGTTTCCAGTCGTACGGGTTGTAATCCAAGACTTGATTATCTTTGTTTTCCTGTCTTACAGTTTGTAATCCAAGACTTCGCTATCTTTGTTTTCCAGTCGTACATGTTATAATCGAAGACTTTGCTATCTTTGTTTTCCAGTCATACAAGTTGTAATCCAAGACTTGGCTATTTTTGTTTTCCAGTCGTACAGGTTGTCATCCAAGACTTCGTTATCTTTGTTGTCCAGTCGTACAGGCTGTATTCCAAGACTAGCCTATCGTTGATTTCCAGTCGTACAGGTTGTATTCCAAGACTTGGCTATTTTTTTTTTCAGTCGTACAGGTTGTATTCCAAGACTTGTCTATCTTTGTGTTCCAGTCGTACAGGTTGTAATCCTAGACTTGCCTATCTTTGTTTTCCAGTCGTAGAGGTTGTATTCCAACACTTGGCTATTTTTGTTTTCCAGTCGTACATGCTGTATTCCAAGACATAGCTCTCTTTGTTTTCAGTCGTACAGGTTGAATTCCAATACATGGCTATATTTGTTTTCCGGTCGTTCAAATTGTAATCGAGGACATGGTTATCTTTGTTTTCCAGTCGTACAGTTTGTAATCCAAGACTTCATTATCTTTGTTTTCCAGTCTTACAGTTTGTAATCCAAGACTTCGCTATCTTTGTTTTATAGTCGTACATGTTATAATCGAAGACTTTGTTATCTTTGTTTTCCAGTCATACATGTTGTAATCAAAGAATTGGGTATGTTTATTTTCCAGTCGTGCATGTTGTATTCTAAGACTTGGTTATCTTTGTTGTCCAGTTGTACAGGTTGTAATCCAAGACTTGGCTGTCTTTCTTTTCCAGTCGTACATGCTGTAATCCGAGAATTGAGTATGGTTGTTTTCCAGTCGTATATGTTGTATTTTAAGACTTGGATATATTTGTTTTACAGTCGTAGAGGTTGTATTCCAAAACTTGGTTATTTTTGTTTTGCAGTCTTACAGGTTGTATTCCAAGACTTCGCTCTCTTTGTTTTCAGTCGTACATGTTGTCATCCAAGACTTCGCTATCTTTGTTGTCCAGTCGTACAGGTTGTATTCCAAGACTTGCCTATCGCTGATTTCCAGTCGTAGAGGTTGTATTCCAATACATGGCTATATTAGTTTTCCGGCCGTACAGATTGTAATCCAAGACATGGTTATCTTTGTTTTCCAGTCGTACACGCTGTATTCCAAGACTTAGCTCTCTTTGTTTTCAGTCGTACTGGTTGTATTCCAATACATGGCTATATTTGTTTTCAGGCCGTACAGTTTGTAATCCAATACATGGTTATATTTGTTTTCCGGCCGTACAGGTTGTAATCCAAGACATGGTTATCTTTGTTTTCCAGTCGTACAGGTTGTAATCCAAGACTTCGATATCTTTGTTTTCCAGTCGTACAGGTTGTATTCCAAGACTTGGCTATTTTTCTTTTTCAGTCTTACAGGTTGTATTCCAAAACTTAGCTCTCTTTGTTTTCAGTCGTACAGGTTGTATTTAAAGACTTGTCTATCTTTGTGTTTCCAGTCGTACAGGTTGTAATCCTAGACTTGGTTATCTTTGTTGTCCAGTTGTAGAGGTTGTAATCTAAGCCTTGGCTGTCTTTCTTTTCCAGTCGTACATGCTGTAATCCGAGAATTTGGTATGGTTGTTTTATAGTCGTAGAGGTTGGATTCCAAGACTTGGCTATTTTTTGTTTTACAGTCGTACAGGTTGTCATCCAAGACTTGCCTATCGCTGATTTCCTGTCGTAGAGGTTGTATTCCAACACTTGGCTATTTTTGTTTTCCAGTCGTACATGTTGTATTCCAAGACATAGCTCTCTTTGTTTTCAGTCGTACAGGTTGTATTCCAATACATGGCTATATTTGTTTTCCGGCCGGACAGATTGTAATCCAAGACATGGTTAGCTTTGTTTTCCAGTCGTACAGGTTGTAATCCAAGACTTCGATAACTTTGTTTTCCAGTCGTACAGGTTGTATTCCAAGACTTGTCTATCTTTGTGTTGCAGTCGTACATGTTGTAATCCTAGACTTGGTTATCTTTGTTGTCCAGTTGTACAGATTGTAATCCAAGACTTGGCTGTCTTTCTTTTCCAGTCGTACATGCTGTAATCCGAGAATTGAGTATGGTTGTTTTCCAGTCGTATATGTTGTATTTTAAGACTTGGTTATATTTGTGTTACAGTCGTAGAGGTTGTATTCCAACACTTGGCTCTTTTTGTTTTTCAGTCTTGCAGGTTGTATTCCAAGGCTTCGCTCTCTTTGTTTTCCAGTCGTACATGTTATAATCGAAGACTTTGTTATCTTTGTTTTCCAGTCATACAAGTTGTAATCCAAGACTTGGCTGTCTTTCAATTCTAGTCGTACATGTTGTAATCCAAGAATTGGGTATGTTTGTTTTCCAGTCGTGCATGTTGTATTCCAAGACTTGGCTATTTTTGTTTTCCAGTCGTACAGGTTGTTATCCAAGACTTCGTTATCTTTGTTGTCCAGTCGTACAGGTTGTATTCCAAGACTAGCCTATCGTTCATTTCCAGTCGTACAGGTTGTAATCCAACACATGGCTATATTTGTTTCCAGTCGTACAGGTTGTAATCCAAGACTTGGTTATCTTTGGTTTCCAGTCGTCCAAGTTTCATTCCAAAGCTTAACTATCTTTGATTTCCATTCGTACAGGTTGTATTCCAAGACTTGGCTATTTTTGTTTTACAGTTGTACAGGTTGTCATCCAAAACTTCGCTATCTTTGTTGTCCAGTCGTACAGGTTGTATTCCAAGACTTGTCTATTGCTGATATCCAGTCGTAGAGGTTGTATTCCAACACTTGGCTATTTTTGTTTTCCAGTCGTACATGTTGTATTCCAAGACTTAGCTCTCTTTGTTTTCTGTCCTACAGGTTGTAATCCAAGACATGACTATCTTTGTTTTCCATTCGTACAGGTTGTATTCCAAGACTTGGCTATTTTTGTTTT
>MJUT01019580.1:11768-27534 GCA_002080005.1 Gigantidas platifrons | reverse complement strand
AGAATCAATGATAAATTAATACAGGTCAAACTTACATTGTCAAATATCCAGTTACAGGGATATGTTTTGTTGTGTGTCTTGGTCTTGTCATTCTTACATTTATATGACCATTCTGTCTTCTCTTTTACTTCTGGGACTGATATATAACAGCCTCCACCTGAGGCGCACCATTCTCCGACCTCTATTTCAAACGCTTTTGATGCTTGAAATGTAGATAGTGACTTTCCGAAGCTTTTGTGATAAAACTCTAGTACTTTTGCCATTGTCAGTGTTAGACATTCTTGTACCGCGGATGCAATGTTTGGTGATATTAAACCCTTGTTCTTTTTGTTTATTAAGTAGACAAAGACCTTACCATCTTCAACCAAAAGATGCAAGTCATTTGATTCATCAATACAAAGAATTGCAGCTTGATGATACAAACAAATACCTTCTCTTGTTTTCTTTAAAGGCCAAACATTCATTGCAGCACCAATTAACTTAAAAGACAAGGCAGCAGGTATGGATGATTTTAAGAGTGTGTAAGATAAACATATCATCTTGTCTGCTGATTTCTCATAGAAATCGGTGACTGGTAATCTACGTTTCACTATGCATGGTACAAGATATGGGTGGACCTTAGACTCCTGTTGTTTTCTATACTGTTTTGGTTCTACAAGAATGTCTAGATGAACCAAGACTTGTATTATAAACTCTTTCAAGTCATCATTTGGCATTTTTTTATGGAATTTCTTCTGTGACCATAGTTTGAGGAGATCTTGTTTAACAATTTTTCCTGTGTTCGTAAGAGTACAGAGGATACCTTTCAATTCCTCGTCATCTGGCCAGAAATTATCTGATGTGATGAATGATCTTAAGATATTTACTAGTGATTCTGGGTGTACAATGATGAAATTATCCAGTCCATGTTGGTCAAAATATAAAATTTTGCCCAATGAATGCTGAACATTTAAAAAATCCTTAGTTTGTTTATCAGTCAGTGCTAGGTCCTCATTTCTTCGATTCAGGGTTATTAGTTCTTCTGTTGAAATTATGTTCATATTGTGTATTCTCAGCTCTGACAGTTGTAGGTCCAATGGAACCCATGCCATAGGCATTCGTTTACCCCATGACTTCTGCTTAAATGCCACTTCAACTAGTTTGGACTTCAGTTTGTTGATTTCAAGGTCGTTTTTATCCATTCCATTTATAAAGAATATGTCGTCGTATATTATGCGGTGTTTCAGTTTGTGATTTTTAAATATTTCTCCGAGACCATTGATCAACTTCTTTCTCCTCTCTTCGTGGTTTTTCTATAAAGGAGAAATATACATCATTGTATCTCTGAAAGACCATAGTAAAACATTTAATGGTTTTATTTTGGTCAATAGTTTATTGGGTGATGGCAATCGGGGAGAAGAGTGGAATGAGATATGGGAAGGAGGGGTGGGAGGATGGGTCATTGGTGTTCATTGACACATTTTTGTTCATACAAACACACTACAGAGGGTGATGATCTGATAATTACGTTTGTTTCCCCTCATCCTTACCAGCCTACAAAAAAAATCCCACGGCAGACATTTTACTTTTATCATATCAATAAAATATTTTTTTATTTGCTGATTAATTCCAGATGTTAAGAGGATTATATACACTGTGCAGTGTGTTTGAAAGTATTGCTAGCATCATAAAACAGGAGGCTCACATGAGTCTGTATCACTCATCTGATAGATTAAACTCCCTATTGTAGGACATGTATAATTATAATCCTCTAGGACTTGAACTCAATAGACCACATGGCCTTCATTTGTACACAATAGTACCTGATCTTGTAAAGCAATGGATAAAATAAAGAATGTGAGTACAATTTTGTTACAAATTGTGGATAGTTGAACCTTGTAAAAAATAGGAGGACAATTTTAGAGCACCAAGGAAATTCCTAACTTGTTACAACATTAAAATTTCTTACAGATTATAGAAATATGTTTTCCTTGAACTTTTCTCCAAAAAGGAAATAACTCTTATACTAACGTATAAATTTAAAATCATGTCAGAAATGTGTAAAAAGCTCTATCTATACCATTTCCATTCTTAGATATTTAAAGACATTTTAAAAAAAATTGTCATTACAACATTTAATGATTTGATTTGATTTATTGTGCTTAATGCCACTTTCAACAATATTTCAGCTATATCATGGCGACCAGTCTTAGTGGTGGAAGAAACTGGAGTACTCAGAGAGAACCACTGACCATGAGAAAGCAACTGGTAAACTTTATCACTTGCAGCTGCGAGTTGAGTGCACCTTTTTTATAATTTACAAAGCCGGGCATGAACCCACGACGTATTGGTGTTAGGCTTGTATGAGTTATTAGGTAATCAAACTACCTAACTCATTGAGCCACCTGGGCCCTCTTACAACATTTATTCAATGTACCACAAGGGTTTAAATGACATATACCCTGTGGCCTAATTGTGTTCAGGCATGAATTTGCATCACAATGAACATTCTAGCACTATACAAATGCATTAGATACTGTAACAACTGAAGGGATTGCAACCAATCTTGGCTGAAATATGTTCCTAACAAATTCAGGACCAAATGTTGGTATTGTGGTGCTAATTGATGATCAAACCATGCTACAAGGGTCATTAAAGCTTTTGTTTGGGTAATATTTCAAAGATCTTCTTAAGAACTGCTTATTGTAATCAATTGAAATCAAGTTTAGTGACAAGCCTTGCTAGATTCTGCCAAAATGTTGTTACTATGGTGTCAATCAATCAGTACATTTCAATAATGTTGGAGAGCTGTCAGTTAAAATCTCTCTAGAAGCTAATGATCTGTGTACATATTTAGTTGTCCACTACATGTGTATTTCCACTAATAATTATTCAGCTTCTATAGTACAAGGTAGTACATTTCAATAATGTTGAAAAGATGTCAGTTCAAATCTGATTGGAAGCTAATCTATGGGTTTTATTTTGATATATGCTTGACCATGTCGACTGCATTAATTAACTTGGGCACAAGTCCCTAGCTTAATGAAAGTTTTGAAGAACTACTCCTTTTTCAGTGTGATTTTTATTCTACTGCAAAAATGTTGCCGTGGTATAATTATGGGTCTGTAGACAAAGTGATTTCCGACCTCATCAATAGTGTAATGATTAGCATGCTCCTACTGAATGTGGTAGATCCATGGGTTCTAGCCCCTGTCTATAGCTACTCAAACCAAAGACCATAAAATTGGTAAGCATGCAGCATTAAGGAGTAAGAACAAAGACTGGTCGGCTCAGAATCAGAATAATATTTCAGAGTGGAGCGACATGTCTACCCACATACTGTTGTTTCAATGAACTAGCACTATAAAAATCCAACTAAGCATGTTCATCTTTTCATTTTTTGTATCTAAATGTGTTTCCTGTTGCTCATGCTTAAATAGTTTACACATCATACATGTATGTTATAGTTGATGTTTCTTGTTGTTCATTGTTTAAAAATTTGATGAATGGAATGTTTTTTATCCCCCGTACGAGTGTTGTTTTTCATGTAAAATTATTGAATATTTTGGGCTCTGTTCATTTACATTGTATTGTACCTGAGAAAGTCTTAGACAAATATTTTGAAATTAAAGGAGTTTTGGCCATTTTTAGTATGTTTTTTTTTTTTGGGTGGAACTTTTGTCAGATTTTTGAACTTCTTAATTCAATAACTAAAGGATAAAGAAAATGGTATAGTGTCCCCCATTATTACTTTTTGATGTTAAAAGCAATGTTATTTTCATTCAATCATTAACTTAAGACTTCACCAGGATGAGGAGAATGTGTTTTATTCCCTATTCTTCAATGTTCCAGTTCATAGTTTTGTTATTTTACAACATTGTTATTATATATGCAGATGACTTTTCGGACATGCTAATAATGTTTTGTTTTTGCAATACATATTTCTTGTTAATGAATATTTGTTTAATTTTTGTGCCCTATTATTTACAAAAGCTACAGAGTTGAATCATTTACAGAGTACATGTGCATGTACATATTTTTCCGAACCAAGTTTTACTTGCATTGTTCCTGAATTTAGCACTTCTTCCATACTAATCCTTATATGTTATTATTGGCATATACAAGAAATGATGGAGTGTCTCACCAACAGAAACCACACCATAATAATGTGCTTGACATACATGTAAGAATGGAACATGACTTAATGTTTAGCCCTGTATCATGGCATACTAATTATTCCCTGTCTATCCCTCCCTACAGTTTCTGTAATATTTTGTTGTGTGTTTAATGTACAGATACTTTTTGTATGCATTCTTTGACTTCTAAAAAAATCACAAAATGATAAAGCTGAACCAAGTCATTTTCTAGTTAGTGCATCAAAAGTGTCTTACACAAACATACTTTATACATTCTCTAACAAAAGGGTCATACCAGTTGTAAGTTGGGTCTTTTAAAAAGTTTTTTTTGTTACTCCATAATATGACAATTTACAAATTGCATGTTTAATGTGATATGAATATAATAAACTATATAATATGTATAAATAAAACCATGCAGAAGTCTAACATAATGCCAGCATCAACATTACAAAGCTGGTTTTTGTAAAAAAAAAATATATCTGCCAGTCGTTGTTTAGGGAAAAATACTTCTTTTGGTTTCCCTTTTTTATAAGACCCCTCCCACCCTTATTTTTTATTGGATAGTCAGACAACAAAATATTTCGAAATTTAGATGAATTTTCTTCAAGTTAATTGATAAGGACCCGCTAGGATGATACAAAATGTATATTTTATTTATTCTTGCAGGTCTATGATGTTTTGTAAACATAGTACTATTTGCGAAGTTGTGTGTTATGCCTATGATCATAATAGTGTCCTAGTCCTTCGAGCTATACTTGGAATATTTATCTTTTATTATTTTCAAGATCTACGGGATAAATGTAGCCATAAATAATTTTTTTTCCTAACCAACAAATTGATGAAAACTTCCTTAAGTGACGATATATACGCATAACTACCCCGATAAATAAATTTGTCTCGATGTGTTTACAAATGCAATGATGTTTTTTACTCCGATTGACCTTTGAACCATAATGGCGGCGGCAACGTGAAATTGGTCTATTGCAAGCATCCCCACTCCAGTGATGTAGATCATGAGTTCGAAGAAAGTTAGGGTCACAACAAAGACATATCGTCTGGGTGCCGTCGTGGCCATGATTGATGGTAGTTGGATTTACTACTACCTGTGGAAGCAGTGTCTACTACCACTAAAGTTGTGAGTTCGAACCAGGTTCAGGCGAGGTGTACTCGATACAACATTATGTGATAATGTTTGTCAGTGACTAGCGTCAATTCTTTATTGCCCCTTCTCTGCTAACCACACACCATTAAGAAGAAAGAGCAAAAACTGGTTTGCTCGGTATCAGGATAATGTGTCCAAGTGGGGCGACATGTCTATCCACGTCTGTTGTTTCAGTGAGCTAGCACTATAAAAAAATTAACTAAGCATGTCGGTGTAGTACAAAGTGGACCTTGTCATCATCATCATCAGCATCATATCATTGAAAATTAACCTGTTCTTGCCATGATTTAGCTGAAATATTGGCGCTCAACAAGAATCAATCACTCACTTAACGATTATTGACAACAGGTGTTACATAACGATAAAAGGTAAAATCTCACATAAAACTGTGGCAGGTCTCGATAAAATAACAATCATTATATTCAATTATCATACCTCAGTTTTATAATGATCCCTGTGAGTGGCACAGAACATTATTATGGGCAGGATGTCTTTATCATCTACACAGTATGAAAGGATGGAGTTCACCCAATGTTTCAAAATTGCTGAAAATAAAACATGATTCTTCTATAATTTAAAGACTGATAGAGTTATATGTATATATGTAAATGCATAGTGAAGTAAGAAATCAATGTAAAAATGAAAACAAGCGTTATTCTTTGTAAATAAAGCGTGATTCAAGGAATAAAAGAAATTGAACTTTCAACTTCTACAGAATGGTTGTTTTTTTTGTTTTCTTGATGCCACTTTCATTACATTAGATTTGCATAATGGTAGAGTAACACTGAACTGTAGGTCATGTTAGATTTATATAATGGTAGAGTAACACTGAACTGTAGACCATGTTAGATTTATATAATGGTAGAGTAACACTGAACTGTAGACCATGTTAGATTTATATAATGGTAGAGTAACACTGTACTGTAGACCATGTTAGATTTATATAATGGTAGAGTAACACTGAACTGTAGGTCATGTTAGATTTATATAATGGTAGAGTAACACTGTACTGTAGGCCATGTTAGATTTATATAATAGTAGAGTAACACTGAACTGTAGGCCATGTTAGATTTATATAATGGTAGAGTAACACTGAACTGTAGGTCATGTTAGATTTATATAATGGTAGAGTAACACTGAACTGTAGACCATGTTAGATTTATATAATGGTAGAGTAACACTGAACTGTAGGTCATGTTAGATTTATATAATGGTAGAGTAACACTGAACTGTAGACCATGTTAGATTTATATAATGGTAGAGTAACACTGAACTGTAGACCATGTTAGATTTATATAATGGTAGAGTAACACTGAACTGTAGACCATGTTAGATTTATATAATGGTAGAGTAACACTGAACTGTAGACCATGTTAGATTGATATAATGGTAGAGTAACACTGAACTGTAGACCATGTTAGATTTATATAATGGTAGAGTAACACTGAACTGTAGGCCATGTTAGATTTATATAATGGTAGAGTAACACTGTACTGTAGGCCATGTTAGATTTATATAATGGTAGAGTAACACTGAACTGTAGGTCATGTTAGATTTATATAATGGTAGAGTAACACTGAACTGTAGATCATGTTAGATTTATATAATGGTAGAGTAACACTGTACTGTAGACCATGTTAGATTTATATAATGGTAGAGTAACACTGAACTGTAGGTCATGTTAGATTTATATAATGGTAGAGTAATGCTGAACTGTAGACCATGTTAGATTTATATAATGGTAGAGTAACACTGAACTGTAGGTCATGTTAGATTTATATAATGGTAGAGTAACACTGTACTGTAGGTCATGTTAGATTTATATAATGGTAGAGTAACACTGAACTGTAGACCATGTTAGATTTATATAATGGTAGAGTAACACTGAACTGTAGGTCATGTTAGATTTATATAATGGTAGAGTAACACTGAACTGTAGGCCATGTTAGATTTATATAATGGTAGAGTAACACTGAACTGTAGGCCATGTTAGATTTATATAATGGTAGAGTAACACTGTACTGTAGGTCATGTTAGATTTATATAATGGTAGAGTAACACTGAACTGTAGACCATGTTAATAATAATAATTTTGGGTTGTCCAGTTATATAAGTAGATGAGGCATCGAATCAGAATGACGAAGTCCAATTGTCCTCTAAGTGAACTACGGACTCATGTCCAGTGTATATCTGGTATGTTACAGTAATTATAATAAAAGTGTCAGGAACATAGCAAGTACATTACAGGTAATTCCACGACGATGTAAATAGTCGATGTGCAATCTCTGTAGGTACAGAGCCAACTGTTATTAATTAACACAATTATAATTATAACACAATTGTGTTACAACCTTCCATAGCGGTTTCCTACCAAATTTCGGTTCACTTGGCTACTCGGTTTCAGAGGAGAAGATTAAAATGTGAAAAGTTAATGGACGACAGACGACGGACGTCAAGTGATGGCAAAAGCAAGATGAGCTAAAAATTAGGAGATAACTGTATTGTCTTTGAAAATTCCACGGCATAAATTGGAGATTTGATGGTCGCAAGTTGAGTTTACTGGCAACGGATATTTGCTACCATTAAATCGACAATTGATACCGTGAAATTTTCAAATGCAATACAGTTATCTCCATTCTAATGCAATACTGAACATAACTAGAGGCTCCCAGGAGCCTGTAATCGCTCACCTGGGTTCATTTGGATTTTCAAGGGGTCCAAAAAGTAACAACACTTGGTTAGCAGCTTGCAATGATCATTCATGACAATTTTCAATTCCATCCTCCTGTAGTATCGGAGAAGAAGATCTTTAAAAATTTCAGCCAATCAGAGGCTATTATGTCCCCTGGCAGCCATGTTGGATAGTTGATCAGGACAAAAGTAACACCACTTGGACAGACCATGCAAAGGAACATTTCTGCCAAGTTTCGTCCTATTTGCTTCAGTGATTCTCTAAAAGAAGACCAATCAGAAGCTTTTATGGCCCCTAGCAGCCATGTTGGATGACCGATCAGAACAAAAAGTAACAACACTTGATTAGGACCTTGCAACGAACATTTCTGCCAAGTATAGTCCAAAAAGTAACAACACTTGGTTAGCAGCTTGCAATGATCATTCATGACAATTTTCAATTCCATCCTCCATGTAGTATCGGAGAAGAAGATCATTAAAAATTTCAGCCAATCAGAGGCTTTTATGGCCCCTGGCAGCCATGTTGGATAACCGATTGTAACGAAAGTAACAACACTTGGTTAGACCATGCAAATGAACATTCCTGCCACGCTTGGTCCTATTTGCTTCAATGATTCTCTAAAAGAAGACCAATCAGAAGATTTCATGGCCCCTAGCAGCCATGTTGGATGACCGATCGGAACAAAAAGTAACAACACTTGATAAGGACTTTGCAAGGAACATTTCTGCCAAGTATGGTTCCAATCCATCCAGTGGTTCTTGAGAAGAAGTTTGTTTTACATATTTCCCATAGGGTCGCTATATTAAATTATGTCACCCGCTGGCAGCCATCTTGGATTTTCAATCGGTCCAAAAAGAAACAACACTTGGTTAGCAGCTTGCAATGATCATTCATGACAATTTTCAATTCCATCCTCCATTTAGTATCGGAGAAGAAGATCATTAAATATTTCAGCCAATCAGAGGCTTTTATGGCCCCTGGCAGCCATGTTGGTTAACCGATCATAACGAAAGTAACAACACTTGGTTAGACCATGCAAATGAACATTCCTGCCACGTTTGGTCCCATTTGCTTGAGTGGTTCTCTAGAAGAGGATTGAAATGTTTGCGGACGGACAACAGACGCCAAGTGATGGCAATAGCTCACATGACCCTTCGGGTTAGGTGAGCTAAAAAAGTATTCTTGCATATCCCTGGGTGAAAAAAATAACACATATTAAAGGTCCGTGAAATGTTGTTGACGACGTTGGCACATAAACAACACGACGTCATATGAAGACTTTCAGTTTAAAACATAAAGATAAGAATGTTTTTTCAATTTCGTCTACGCTTCAATTTTGATAAATGTTAAGCAAAAATAAGTTTGCAAAGTAGGGATTTTAATTATTTTTGTGCATTGTTGTAAATGTGACATATAGGATTTCACATCTTCAAGGTGGTGGGTCCTTTCAGCTGAACCCCTTAGTTATGACTTTTAGATTGAGAATTTTACGTAGAATAGTAGCCTATCAAATCCAACGATACAAACGAATTACATTAGAATATGCAATTGACAGATGAACAACGCAGACAGATGACAAACACAAAGTGATTGCAATAGTTCACGTGACCCTTCTACTCAGGTGAACAAAAAAAATCAGATTAAAAAAGTCTGATACCAACTTACCTTCTGTACTTACTCCTTCTTCATATTCTTTTAAAGGAACCGAGAAGTCAATTTGTCCATTGAACATCAACACAAATGTTCCTTTATATCGCATAAATAACTGATGTGTCATGTCGAAAGATCTCTGTCCTCCAAAATCAACGAGATCTGAAGGGGCAATTGCCATCTTATATGTTCCTTTTTTTATTTCCTCTTTTACATTTTGTATATTCTCTTGAATGGTAGTTATAGTGTAATTTTCTTGTGATTGTTGTCTGAGAGGGTATATTATATTCACATCATCATTTCTTGTACCTGGTGTTGGGTTTGGGGCAGCACCGGTGGATAAGGTAATATTTTCTTTGTCGTAATCCTGAGGTAGCACTTCTTCACTGTTTTTTGACAGATTTGTACCAGGTTTCACTTCTTCCTTGTTTTTTGACAGAGTTGTATCATGTTTTTCTTGTGGTATGTTTGGTTCGCCACGTAATACCTTAGACAAAACACCACCATCGGAACCTGAATATAAAGAGAAATTCATAATATTCCCCGGCATTAAAAGTTTGCATTCATCATCGTAGAAACATGTTTATAGGTAATAATACTATACACATGACTTACAATAGCAATTCATAATTGTATTAAAACATAGATATCTTACTTAGTGCACACACATATTTCTGGAATACCTTCATCATAGTAAAGCGATGGAAAGCCAAATAATTTAATAGTCATTGGAAGTAAGAAAACCAAAAAGAGCTACTGAAACAGGATTGCTAAAATCAGCGAAGATCCCCTATGCCCGATGGAGGAGAAAGTTTTAATCAGTTACATTCTTTAGGAAATGTAAATTTCAAACATAAATATATGTTATAAGTGACATTGGTGCTCAAGTACTAACTACTGGGTGGAAGATACCCACTCCACGGGGACTAATAGTCCGTCAGCCTAGGTATCAACTCGGTGATTGTAATTCAAACACGTAATGTGAACAAATTATAGATTAAATAGATAATTCATTAAAGCATTCGAGTCATCAATAACTTACCATGTCTATTTTAAAATAAACCAAAGGTCCTACGACCAGTTCACTATACAGTTCCAAGCATTATAGTTAAGGTTTCATGACACCTAGTAACTTCATTATTAAAGTCCATTTTGCAACCCATATAATGTCTGGCAGCCAATTAAATAATGGGATAAAGAGACGGTCAGCAACAAAGACAGTGCATACAGTACTGTGTAAAAGAAACTATGAAAAACATTTTTTTTTAACAGTAAAAAATCTTCAAACTCTTCTGTCCATTTTGCAAAATATTTACTAAGTGTTTGGATGCATTACCTTGCTTCAAAGGAACCATCTCTTTAGTCTTTAAGTTTATACCATTCCTCCCAAAATAGATGGTAAGTCCATCAGTAGACTTCCAATGTTGTGGAATCTCCTCACCAATAAGTATACTGGCAAGAGTTGTCTTCCCAACATTGCAGGCACCTCCTAGGTAAACACAATTTTCATACGAGAGAAATGTGCCCTTTGACAGGAGCTCTTTTATTTCATCACTGCTGTCCATCTTTCGAAACTGATAATCTGAAAAAAATCATTGATACTGTATATTGTACGTTCTGGTTGCTAGGAATGAAAGAAAATCAAAACGTTATTAATTCTCATGTGAGCTCATTAAGCATACTAATGCAGTCTTCAAAACTTAGGCGGTAGTCCGAAGCCCGATGCGTGTAAAATTGTACACGGGCGTATAAAATGAGTAGTTCCAGAGGGCCGATGGGCCTGTGAAAAAAAAGTCATATAGTTTCAAAAATTGATTTCATAAGATATTGTGTGTAGATATTTAATTTATTGTTCTCCGTTTTCAGTTGCTGCCGATCAGCCAATGCAAACTAGAGGCTCAGATGAGCCTGTATCGCTCACTTGACATAACTAAATCCTCTTAAGAATGTCTGCATACCGAATACATTTAAGTTACTATTCAAATCCCATAGGGTTCTATGTTAAAACTATGTCTGCTCATGGCACCCATCTTGGATGGAGGTCGTGGTCACTGGACACAATTTAAAAAGTATACTACCCATGTACCATCTATGCCATGTTTGCTTTAAACTGACTGACTGGTTTCAGAGGAGAAGACTTTTAAACAATTTTCTATGTTAAAACTATGTCCGCTGATGGTGGCCATCTTGGATGGAGGTTGGGTTCACAGGACATAATTTTGGAAGTTAGCCACCTAAGGACCACTCATGCCACATTTCCTTTAAATTGACTTGCTGGTTTCAGAGGAGAAAACATTTAACATTTTTTCCACAGGGTCCTATGTTAAAACTAAGTCGAGTCATGGCGGCCATCTTGAATTTCCGATCAGCAAATGATTCATAAGTTTAGTACAGGACCACCCAATGATCATTCCTGTAAAGTCACAATTCAATTGGCTTAGTGGTTTCTAACAAGAAGATTTTTAAAATTTCGACCAATCAGAACACATTATGAGCCCTGGCAGCCATGTGGAATTTCCGATCAGCGCCAAAAACAAAATCTTGTATATGACCACCTAATGAACATTTCTGCCAAGTTTGGTTCAAATCTATTGTGTGGTTTCAGAAAAAAAGATGAAAATGTGATATTCCCATAGAGTCCAATGTTAAACTAAGTCGAGTCATGGCGGCCATCTTGAATCTCCGATCGGCAAACGATTCACAAGTTTAGTACACGACCACCCAATGATCATTCCTGCAAAGTCACAATTCAATTGGTTTAGTGGTTTCTGACAAGAAGATTTTCAAGGTTTCAACCAATCAGAACACATTATTGGCCCTGGCAGCCATGTTGAATTTCCGATCTACACCAAAAACACAAATCTGGTAGAGGACCATCCAATGAACATCTATGGCAAGTTTGGTTGAAATCTGTTCGGCGGTTTCAGAGAAGAAGAGTTAAATGTGAAAAGCTAACGGACGGACGGATGGACGCTTACCCATGACAAAAGCTTTCATGGCCTTTGGCCAGGTGAGCTAAAAAGGGCAATAACTTCAAAATGGGTAATGGGATTTCCTTGAAAATCGCAGGGTATGTAGATCTCTTATAGCTTTTGAAATATAAGACGAAAAGTATTAAAATTTCAAAAAATTTGATGAAAGAAGGGCAATAACTCCAAGATGGGTATTCAAATTTACTTCAAAATTGCAGGATAGGTAGATCTTGACATACTGAACATTTTTCAAACATGTGATGATGTCAGCAGGTCTTTGCGGGAGATTTGCCTTAAACAACCAGGAGATTGGGGGTCTGATCAGGGAGATTTTTTATCGACGTATTTATCAACAACTTTTACTTAGTAGTTGTCTTTTTCTTGAAAATGTCTGTCAATTTCTTGTTCTTATCGACGCAAACGGAATTCTGCTTATGACTCGTTGATGTACATGTAACATGTCTTTGTACATCGTATGTGATACCAAAATGCGAATTGCATACTGTGCAGTACACATACGATTCCCATTTATCACTATTGGTGATGCAGTCAAATTCTATTTTCCACTTTTCTTGAAATTTGCAGACGTATTTAATTTTCTTAGGGTTAGCTAGTCCATCGGGACACGATGAGTGTTTTTTACGTGAAGCCATTTCAAAAATTGGGTAATGGGATTTACTTCAAAATTGCAGGGTATGTAGATCTTGACATGCTGCACATTTTTGTAATTTAAACTTAACATCTATCTGTTATAGTTTTTGAAATAAAGGACGAAAAGTATTAAAATTTTGAACATTTGATGAAAAAAAGGCAATAACTCCAAAATGGGTAATGGTATTTCCTTGAAAATCGCAGGGTATGTAGATCTTGTCATGCTGAACCATTTTGTTATTTCAACTTAACCTCTATCACTTATAGTTTTTGAAATATAAGACGAAAAGTATTAAAATTTCAAACTAGAGGCTCTGGAGAGCCTGTCATCGCTCACCTGTTAATAATTGGCAGGGTAAATCCTTAGGAACGTGAAGTCTAACAAAGATTCATATTTTCTTGCGACATAAGACACAATTTGCTTACTATTGAATGTGTGCTCCATAAATTCTGAAAAGCTAAAGTCAAAATTAAAATCTCCTATGGTAAGTATATTATACTGCTTAAGTTTTAATTCTTGAAGAAGGTTATCAACAAGCATATTTTTCAAGACTTTCTGTTTGCAGATAGGAGCAGCATAGAACAAATCAAGTCAACTGGCTTGGTACTTTCTGAGAACAACTCAGTACAAATTCCCATTGGGTCTTGTAGGCTTCTATGTTAAACTTTTTTCGTCTATGCCAGCCATCTTGAATTTCCTATCGGAACCAAATTTACAATTTAGGTAGAGGACCATCCATAGATCATTCACACCAGAAAAACAAATTCAATTGAATCAGTAGTTTCTGACCAGAAGATTTTTAAAGATTGACGAATCAGAAAACATTATCTACCCCTGGCAGCCATGTTTAATTACCAATCAGCACCAAAATTACAATTCTGGTAAAGGACCTACCGGTATGTTAAACTTCATCCGTCAATGGAGATCACCTTGAATTTCCAATCGGCACCAAATACACAAGGAAAATATTTTTTAAATCCTGCGTTTCCGGTAACCTGACCAACCTTAATTTTTGGTACTTTCCCTAACTGTTTGTGACATTTTTGAACACGCACTGTTAAAGTGAAGATGAATCCCCTATATAACCTGTGTAAAAGGTTTTGGAAAAATAAAATGAAAGCACCAAAGGTGATGTTAAACGATCGAACAAGCTTGCATGTAGATTTTTTGTATGCTATGCACAATCGCAAAATATCAGTATACTTCTAGAAAAAGATGTCAAACTTTGAAATAGTAAATTGAGAGCAAACTCCAGAGACAGCAATATGTTATTCACATATAGGGGGAACTACTAATATGATTATTGAATAGTGCCAAAAATGGAAAGAACAGTTGGTGTAGGATCTACTACTATAACATGCAACAACCCAATTTTACATTCTATTACATTATTATTTTATTTCCCATCAACTGTTTACCAGACACTACATCTGTTTTGAAGGGGCAAGCAAATCAATGTGACAGTCAAAGTGAAATATAGTGCATTTGTGGGT
Source organism: Gigantidas platifrons (assembly GCA_002080005.1). NCBI lineage: Eukaryota > Metazoa > Mollusca > Bivalvia > Mytilida > Modiolidae > Gigantidas > Gigantidas platifrons. The sequence continues at coordinate 12,795 of MJUT01019580.1, read as the reverse complement.
TTAATTTTATACCTTGGAAAAGGGAAATATTTTTCTATATGGTGTCTTTTTCGCGGAAGGGGAATGTGACTCTTGAAAAAATTTACACCACTTATTAATAGATCTGACGATGAACTTTTATCCAATGATATATATATATATATATATATAGCCTTCCGAAGACAACATCCGTGTCCTTTCCATTTTCATCTTTTTTTGTTTTGAAGCCAACATCAACATTCAGTTCCCGGAATTCCCTCATCCATTTACGGACACCTACTGGAGTATTATACAGGTTTTTTCCCATTATTTGTGTCCAAGTTTTTTTGCCGGTTGCCCTACATCGATACTTTCATTTCATGCTTATTTTTATGTGGAACATACTTTAAAAGAATGTATTGTTGCCATAAATACGTCAGCAGTGAGTCAAGGTTAACAGGTCAAAACCTCTTCGGGATTTTCTAGACTTTTCATTAGATAGTACGTCAAACATTAGAACACGTGTTGTCTAAAGCACTGGTTCCCAATCCTGAACAAAACTACGATGGTCGAGAACTAACGACACTGACAAACCAGTTGAATTGTAACCCCCAGCAGCGTAGGATATAAATAGACTATGTTTTAAAATTTATTCTAAAATTAAAAACAGAAAACACACATTTCGGAACAGGACAAAAGTAGAAAGGTACAATTTTTGTACACTTGCTGAAATATCCACACGCATTTTTTGTTGTTCAAATGTCAATTTTCAGACGCAGTACGAAAATCAAAGTCTCNTACATACAAATGTAGTAAACCAGTGTTCTAGCTAGGATTTCAAAAGGGCAGGGTGCTACTTTTGAAAAGGGCACTTTTATGCGTAAACGTTGGCTGAAAAAGGGCACTTTAATGTGCAGAGCTTCTACAACTACAGATCAATATGGTCAGTACTTGATTCATGCTCTTTTATCTAGTCTAAGTGACACACATCCTGTTGTAGCCCATACATTTTTCATATTGTGTCTGGTACACAAGAAACACTTCATACATTTTCAACACACTCAAGCCA
>MJUT01019570.1:54731-65505 GCA_002080005.1 Gigantidas platifrons | reverse complement strand
GTATCTTTTGTTCTTTATTTTCAAATATTGTACAAGTTAAAGTCATTTTTAAGCAATATTTTGTACATGTTATAACATGTACAAGCTACTTTTGTACATGTTATAACCTGTATTCTTGGATTGTTCAAGTTATAACATGTACAGTTATCTTGTACACGACATATACAAGGCTTCAGTAAAAGTTGCATACCAAGACATCAAGGTTTCAATGAAACTTATGGTTTGATTACTTTAGATCAGGAAGTTTATTGTTTCAATTCCTTTAATCATTTCTTTGATCTTCATTTATCAAGGGTTTTACCCACCAATCAAGTTTACAACCTTTATGTAACAATCAACACCTGTCCATATATCACCCAATAATTAGGCCTTAATGAAAACCTATACACAATATACATAAAAGTCATAATCACTAAAGATTGTTCTAAGCACCCAATTAGTCTTCTTTTATTGTTTTTCCAACTTAATGAAAATTGTATTAGTTTTCTTCTTATTTATCTCTTTATTCATTAAAATTCATATTAAATACACTCATAATTATATCTATGATGTAAGAAAAAAAATCGAGAATAAATAAACATCAACATTCAGATTATATATTATAAGAATAATTAAAACATTATAACATTATTAATACATAAAATTATCATATTTATTAAAGAAAATTATATTTTGTATTTCAATAGTCCGATTTGGTTATGGTCCGTTTTTGTAATGGTCCGTTTTGGTTATGGTCCGTTTTTGTTATGGGATGAAACATCCGGTAGCGCACAGGATACCTCGTTGGTTACTTTTTACCGGCTTTTCACAGTTTCCACATGGGTATCTCACGGGACCAGGATTTTCTGCTATGTCCCCACTAATAAGAACTAAAAGGATAAATCTATATGTATTTGGGTTATTGATCGTTCTAAGGTAAGTTTTTCTTTTGTTTTCTTTGTTTACATCGACGGCACCTCTATTGTTAAACATTTGATTTAAAACAAATTCATTGTGATCGGTGTTTCTACTGGATAAATAATCGACAGTGTCTATTTTGTCAATGTTCTGCAGGTTGAATGGAACATTTTGTGATGTTATTCTGATTGAAATTCCCAAGATTAGGAGAGCTGTCAAAATTCCTTTTAACCCTGCCGCCATTTTCGGTGGCCTTTTTTTTCGGTTGCCAAATAGATGTATTATTTTAATTTACTGAATAAAATCAAATATTTTAATTTTTTAAAACAAAACAAAGTTGCTATTGTTATTATTTTTTTATGACAGTAGATACTTTCGGATTTAAGCTGGCTTACATTTTTGTACACATCCGGGCAGCATGGTGTCCCAATTCTCGTAACCCGAATAATCCAGTCGTTATATTACTCTCCCGCTGGTCGCTACATTAACCAGCGATAGTGCCGATAGAGGGCGCAGTATTATTCGAGTTACAATTCTCGCAGATATATAGACGCGAGAGCGACGCGAGAAATTGAGCATTCGTGGTATGGTCTTCGTGGGGGGTCTACCGACACGTTCTACAGTAATGAGGACTAAAGTCCTCTAATATGAGTAGGCATGGCCTACAGAGAGGACTTTAGTATTTGAAATTAAATGATACTATAAATATTTCTGATTTTAATGGGACATTTTCAGATGGAATATGTGATAAATGGCACATGGTCCCCTCTGATCCCAATCACTGCTAACAACTCAAACTTTCCAGTCTGGAGATACAGAGTTAGGGAGGTCGCCGATACGTTTATCGTAACGTCATCGATTTTCTTGCGACGGTAAAAAATTCAGTTTTTACCGATTTTCAGAAGGCTATAAAATACTGAAAATTCCATTATTTTAACAGGAAAAAAATGTCCTGTATAAATTCAGACCTTCATCTTTCTAATTTTGCGATTATGAAGTAGATTGGACATCGATAAGTGTTATTTTTAAGTGTTTGAAGTGGAGTCGTTTTGCATAAAATGGCCGTCGTAAAAACTATGTGTCAAAATCCAACCCGATTTCAAAATTAAATCCGCAAGCTGTTACACAGTCGATTTCCTTCATATATGGCTTAAAATTTGGGAAATATGGTCAACTATTCAAAGCCGATTGTGATAGGTACATTTCTGTTTGCTTTCGATAAGAAAAACTTGATATTTTGAAAAAGACGTAAAAAAAAGGGGGGTTTCATCCTTCCGGAAGTCCATCACACGTGATTATCAATAATTTGGAGCTCCCTCTTCATGTCTGTAACCTTGGTTTTAGCCAAACAACAATAGCGGCTTGCGGATTTCATTGGATAAATTGGTCGCATGGGCGTGTTTTTTTGCAGAAATTACGCGGGACGGATTATTCCCCTTGACCGGCGGATATTATCTGTCCGCCATTGATTGCGCATGCTCTCAATTTTAATGCTTCAAAAAATGTCTTTTTCGGCTGCTTTGCTTCAGGAATTGTGTGATGACACAACAAACAACGCTGGATACCGGCCAAGGAGGCCCATTACCTACCGTGAGTATCAAAAAAACTTCTTAAAACAAGCTATAAGCCCATTCTTGAAAGGTCATATGTCATGGGTCATATCCTGACCTTAATTCCCATTTTCCTATTTTCAAACCTCTGCAAGTGATAATTTGCTATCAATTTGCCATAAAATAATTAATAAAAAAATATTCTCTGTCATAACTGTTCTTAAATACGTTTTTACGAACTTTAATTTAGTTTGACCCCTCACGTCGAATTTACAGCCATTCGGAACACCTCGGGTGTTGCCAATAGCACTCTTTAGACTTTACCCTTCCTTTCAGCAAAAGTTGAGAGAATATGAGCAAATGGGATTTTATGGTCAATGATTTTGAGCTGAAACTCAAAACATATTTAATTTTTTATATTAAATGATGATAAAAGTCAAAGAGGAGTTATGGCAGATTAGGATTTGATATGTAAAGCATGTTATGTTAGATTTTCTGTTCACAAATCACATTTAATGTTAGGAGATCTTGATTGATCAATTTTAAATAATTTTTATGTCAATTTTTTTTAATAATCTGTTGAAAACTTGTTGATATTGATATTACCTTGCATATGAGATCCATACCAATTCGGTGTTTAACAATTTAAAACGGAATACATCCAGGGACAATAGGTTTTGTGTTAAATAATATTTAATTTGTTTTATTGTTTATTTTGTTCTCAGTTTTTCTTTCATCGCCATTTACGATGCAAATAAAGATTAAAAGGAAAGTCTATGTTTTATCGCATTCAAACTTGCATATGATATGGTACATGTATGATACATGCGTTTTGACACTTAATATCTGCCCAGCAAACTAGAATAAATGACACATTTGAAAAAGAATCAATGAATTCGACTTTCAATTGACATGTTCACAGTAAACTTTATGGAATAAATAAGGGTAATAACAAAATTACCGAACACAGCAATCTTCCAAAGGGAAATTCAAAACTCATAAATCAATAAACAGACAAAATCAGTCAACAACCAGGAAACTGGAAAACCGCAATGGTCCTGACTTAGTACAGGCATTTCTAAAGAAATGGTGGATTGAATCAGATTTTACGGCGCCAACCTCTCGCTTCCATTACGGTTCAAAGGTTCCCGTTGTCACTAAAACAGCATTTACAACAATACTGGAAAAAACAGGCAAAATAGCAGTCAAACTTTATGGATTCAACTTGTCTGTCAGTCTGTCTTCAATAATTGGCCTTTTATGCAACAACTCATCAATTTTAAGTAATCAATTCATTCTTCATGAACCCCCTCCCCGGGGGTAGAATAGGCACCAGGTTTCTCCATCCTAGAGGCACTAGTCCTCTAAAAGGGGCGTCCGTCGGTTGTGCGGGATGTATAAATTGACAACCAACCCGTCCTTCGGATGAGACGTAAATAAAACTGAGGTTCCGTGTTGAGAGATTGCCACCCTCTTCGCACGTTAAATAACCCAGTGTAACAGCTCTTTATGATCATTATGCTCATGATGAGTGGTCCATAGGAGACCTGTTGCACTGGCAAAATTATCCGTCCCTACCCATCACCTTTCCTTGTTTCGAGTCCCGTGGCGTTTAAATTATTCTCCTCCTGAATATAGCTGAAAAATTGCTCGCTGGACGTTAAACATCAATCAATCAATCAATCAATCATTCTTCATGTTCTTTTAATATTGAGTGAGGAAATGCTGGATTCACCTTGTCTGTCTGTCTTAAATAAGGTACAATTTAATTGATGCAGTTCATTCGCAGCCACCCCGTACAATATCTACACATTACAAGCTTTTCATATACTCTTAAAAAAATGAGTTTAATACAAAAAAAAAAGATATCTTCAACACAAATACAAGTGTTTTATTGTCAGAACATTGAAAGGAAAGTCATTTGATAGAATCAACATTGATTACCATTCATACCGCTCAGTTTGAATGGTATTAGGGATCAATAAGGGGAGATAATTAGATATTTGACCAACTTCCAGTAAGGTAGAGGCCTAATAAATATGCATCTAGCTCTAAGTAGGTAACACATAGAAGCTTGCAAAGGTATTTATTAGAAAGGTGATATTTTAAGCTTTACAATGATACCAAATATGTATATGTTTTGGTTATATTTCATCCGGATATTTTAAGAAATAAACAATTTTCAAAAAAATTCTGCTATTTCAGAAAAGGTTCAAAATTCAGATACTTTGTGCAATATTTGCAGTGAAAATAAGTGAAAACATATGAATGTGTTGTGAAAAGCTGTGTTTTGATGTATATAACTTATAAATACAGTTTTTTTCTGCTTAAAACTTAACATTTTTCTTAAAAACAGGATTTTTCGTGAAGAAATGGGCTAAAATTTGTATTTAAAGTACTGTTTTTTTACCTAAAAAATCTATTTTATTCGATGAAAATTTTTTTTTAAGGTAAGGAAGCTGTTTTTTCCTGTTTATTGAACAAGTCCTCAAATGAAAATAGGCTCAGAAAAATTTTAGGATTTTTTTTCACCTTTTCCTGCCCAAAAATGTAATTTTTTGCTAAAAAATGGTGTATTAAAAATTCGCTGCATGACACCAGGTTTTCAAAAGGCCAAATTTTCTAAAAATGATATCACAGTTTAATTGTTTTTGTTGAAACTGCTCAATGGCCTGAAGTTTCCTCATGTATAAAAAATCAGGCCTTTATTTGCAACATTTTTGAAGATATAAGGACCTAAACATGGCCTCTCATGCCATGAGACCATTGACACATAGGGAAAAAAATCTAAGTCCAAAGGTGATTCCCTGGGATTTTGACCATTCACCAGATTTTTCAAGGAGACCATATCAAGTGTTTTAATGGCTCAAATTAAAGATTACAAAGGACTTGTTGAGGTAAAACACTAAATTTGAATGTATCTTTTAAAATGTTTTCATTATTTTGGCCCAAAAATGACCCAAAATTGACATTTTTTCCATTGCAAGAAAATCGGCCAAAATTTCCAACTTTAAACAGTCGTAACTTTGTAACCCCTAGTCCGATCTTCAAAATTTTTGCTGCAAAAGATTTCTTTCATTGAGCTCTATCAAATGAACATAAAATATAACACATTCCCAATACTTCATATTTTGGCTGACCTCCCTAACAGAGTAGAACATTTCTTCAGAAAGTCGAAATATAAATCAGGGGATCATCTGAACGAGTTTAGTCAAACACATTTTCCCTCATAAACTTGACATGGCAAGACCCAAATTACATTGACTTTTTCAAATTCGTTAAATGTTTAAAGTCATCTTCTAAGTAAGTTCTACCTACTTTATCGTAAATTACTTCTTCTACATCCGCCGTTGATATGTAATAAAACGTTGACTTGATTGAGGGTGCAAGACAAATCGGCATTTGGTTTCGATCCCGGTTTCCATCATCCATGTTTGTTTAAGAACTACTGCTTTCAAATTAATTCATATGTTATCGAATAAAAATATTAACACACGCATTTTCAAATACATAATCAAGGATAATCCTTGACATAATGTACCATCCACGATTTTTAAGTAGGAAATATTACGAAATCAGAAAATAATGTGACTGTGCAGTGATACGTCATACGAGTAGCTGCGGAACAGTAGCCCTTTATGGTCCTTTTTTTTCGGTTGCCAAATAGATGTATTATTTTAATTTACTGAATACAGTAGATACTTTCGGATTTAAGCTGGCTTACACATCCGGGCAGCATGGTGCCCCAATTCTCGCAGATATATAGACGCGAGAGCGACGCGAGAAATTGCGCATTAGTGGTATGGTCTTCGTGGGGGGTCTACCGACATGTTCTACAGTAATGAGGACTAAAGTCCTCTAATATGAGTAGGCATGGCCTATAGAGAGGACTTTAGTATTTGAAATTAAGTGATAAATGGCACATGGCCCCCTCTGATCCCAATCACTGCTAACAACTCAAACTTTCCAGTCTGGAGATACAGAGTAGAACATTTCTTCAGAAAGTCGAAATATAAATCAGGGGATCATCTGAACGAGTTTAGTAAAACACATTTTCCTTCATAAACTTGACATGGCAAGACCCAAATTACATTGACTTTTTCAAATTCGTTAAATGTTTAAAGTTATCTTCTAAGTAAGTTCTACCTACTTTATCGTAAATTACTTCTTCTACGTCCGCCGTTGATATGTTATAAAACGTTGACTTGATTGAGGGTGCAAGACAAATCGGCATTTGGTTTCGATCCCGGTTTCCATCANAAACACATTTTCCTTCATAAACTTGACATGGCAAGACCCAAATTACATTGACTTTTTCAAATTCGTTAAATGTTTAAAGTCATCTTCTAAGTAAGTTCTACCTACTTTATCGTAAATTACTTCTTCTACATCCGCCGTTAATATGTTATAAAACGTTGACTTGATTGAGGGTGCAAGACAAATCGGCATTTGGTTTCGATCCCGGTTTCCATCATCCATGTTTGTTTAAGAACTACTGCTTTCAAATTAATCCATATGTTATCGAATAAAAATATTAACACACGCATTTTCAAATATATAATCAAGGATAATCCTTGACATAATGTACCATCCACGATTTTTAAGTACAAAGTAGGAAATATTACGAAATCAGAAAATAATTTGTGACAGTGCAGTGATACGTCATACGAGTAGCTGTGGAACAGTAGCCCTTTATGGTCCCTTTTTTTCGGTTGCCAAATAGATGTATTATTTTAATTTACTGAATAAAATAAAATATTTTAATTTTTTAAAACAAAACAAAGTTGCTATTGTTATTATTTTTTTAGGACAGTAGATACTTTCGGATCTAAGCTGGCTTACACATCCGGGCAGCATGGTGCCCCAATTCTCGCAGATATATAGACGCGAGAGCGACGCGAGAAATTAAGCATTCGTGGTATGGTCTTCGTGGGGGGTCTACCGACATGTTCTACAGTAATGAGGACTAAAGTCCTCTAATATGAGTAGGCATGGCCTATAGAGAGGACTTTAGTATTTGAAATTAAGTGGTACTAAAAATATCTATACCTAATATATTTATCATTTAACTGTAAACACTGTCATGTGGAATCTAGAGTACCCTTTACACTGTATTAGTTATTAGAATATTTAATATGAGTAGGCATGGCCTATAGAGAGGACTTTAGTATTTGAAATCAAATGATACTATAAATATTTCTGATTTCAATGGGACATTTTCAGATGGAATATGTGATAAATGGCACATGGCCCCCTCTGATCCCAATCACTGCTAACAACTCAAACTTTCCAGTCTGGAGATACAGAGTAGAACATTTCTTCAGAAAGTCGAAATATAAATCAGGGGATCATCTGAACGAGTTTAGTAAAACACATTTTCCTTCATAAACTTGACATGGCAAGTGTAATGTTTCCGGAAATGCTGTATTTTTCCGTCATTGTTTTTTATGTTATATATGCAACACATTTTCCGGTTAAGTTTTTTATGGTCAAAATTTAAACTGAATTTTACATATTTTCTGTATCTGCACGACACCAAAGNGCAGAACAGCAACAATTAATAATATATATTTAAAAGCTATATGCAAATAAAAAGAGCAAACCAGTAGCAGAATATTATCATCTACATGCAGAACAGCAACATTTAGTACCATTCCAGGACTGCATTAAGCTCTTAAATTGAGGAAAAACTGTTTTCAGTCCTGAAATGGTCTGGGAGGCTGTTCCACAATGTAGCAGCAGCAAATTTAAATGTTTTTTTTGCCATACCTTGATGTTCTGACCTGTGGAATGTCCAGGATATTGTTGTATCTAAAATAATATTTTGAATTTCGTAAATGCACAAGATTATGGAGACATGATGGCGACAGTTTATTCATAATCTTAAATGTTTCCAGGGCCATAGTTCTCATTCTACGAATCTGCAAGGAAGGCACCTTTGCTTTTTTCAATAAGTTATCATATGAGCTATTGTAATCCTCATACACAAAACATAGTGCTCTTTCTTGCACTTTTTCTATCTTTTTGGAATTTTTCTTGGTACAAAAATGCCAGACCAAAGGGCAAAAGTTAAAATTACTAAGAATAAAAGTATGGAAAATTGTAAGTTTGTTTAATCTGTTCAAATAGGGGCCTAAACGTTTGAGAATGTTCAGCTGTTGGGATGCCTTCCTGCAGATTGTACTTATATGTGTGTCAAAATTTAGTTGATAATCGATCTCAATGCCAAGTAATTTAACACTGTCTTCACATGTTAGTTCAAAATTTTGTATATTTATAGTTGGACGTTTTTCATAGGTTTTCTTCCCCACAGCCAAAACTTGAAATTTATCAGGATTAGCCTGCATTGTGTTAATTTTGAACCATTCAATGAGCTGATTTGAGTCAGACTCTAGAGTAGAAATAAGTAGATCAAAATCGGGACTGCCAAAGGAAATGGTATTATCGTCTGCATAATTATACAGAGAACTGTCTTTAATAAATAAAAATATATCGTTTAAGAAGACATTAAATAAGAGGGGTCCAAGTATAGATCCTTGCGGAACCCCTTTATGGATGTCAGCCCAGTTGCTCAGAACACTATTGACCTTTATTTGTTGTTTTCTGTTTGATAAGTATGATTTTAGTAACGAGACCGAATGATCTGAAACTCCATAAGCTGACAATTTGTCTAGCAGTATGGCATGTGGTAGGCAATCAAAAGCCTTTGAAAGGTCCATCAGAACTGCTGCTATATAATAATTTTTGTCTAAGGCTTCACGCCAATCTTCTAGAAGTCTGAGCAACGTGAACTACGAAGTTATGCGAGTGCCAATGGCACGAGAGTTCGTACTAAAACTGTTCATGCCATGGGTGAGGGTCTATTCTTAACAGTTAATTCTATACTATCAAAGAGGAAGGTCGATTGACATCACTGAGAAGTTTGAAAATACCATATATCGATAGATAAATGAAAAAGCTCCAAGCTACGAAATTGTATGAATGGTTACGAAATGGGTACGAAGTTATGAAGTTACGAAACCATTTGGGTATGAAGTTACAAAGTTACGAGACAGTAACGCCACCTAGCGGGATACAATATAATGCAATGGACCATCAACGACAATCATATTGCCAGTTTTATTTTATGCAAATTTGACATAATTGCCAAATAAAAATGTAGATATATATATTATTTTAATTTATTGAATAAAATACAATATTTTATTTTTTTTAAAGAAAACAAAGTTGCTGTGATTATTATTTTTTGATGACAGTATACGACTATAGAGAGCAGATGTTTTTATGACAGTATAAGACTATAGAGAGCAGATTTATCAGTATATTGTAGATACTTCATATCTAAGCTGACTTACACATCCGGGTTTAAATGGCACCCCAACATTTAATTCTCGTGATTAGTATTGAGGAGTAATACCCATAAAGAATTTCCCATAGCCTTATATGTTAAATAAAATCTTTTTGAGCTTTTGTACAGGATTCATCTTAAGTTTAATCTAAGCGACACCCATATCTCATGGAAGGGGTGCCTAATTGGAAACTTAACTCTGAAAATCAACATACATTTAATGGCATATAAGAAAAAACAGACATTCTGAAGATGTCTACCGTCAAAAATCCTACTTTCACTTTCGATTTAACACAAATTCAAGTGGTTACCTTCCAGTGCAATCAATTTTTTTATTTTAAACCACAAGGACATCAAATATAGGCTTAAAATTATCCTAAAATCTGGAGGTTTCTGCTGACATTCAGTATTTTGCAGTATCTAATAGGGTTTATTTTTTATCCAACAATGTAGGAATCCATTTTGTGTTTACGCACTACTTTCCCATATGTCCTTTTCGACTGGTACCCATGTTTAGTGGTATTACACCTAAGACTTAGAGCAATAAAAACTTGTTTCTCTAACCTTTTCTTTGCCTTATTTATATTCCTATATCAATATCCAGGCAAAAAAACTACATCAGGTATATGGCAGTTCTACATTTGAAAGAATTAATGTCATTATAGATGTACAAAGGTACATGTACCTCCACGAAGCTTTTAATGAACAAATCTGATTTTTCAGCTGTTGAGTTCAGATTGTGAAATAACATAACAATCGTTTTTTATCTCAATATATTACAAGCATAAAGCTGATTTTCAACACAATAAGCAACTTATGAAATTTATATATAAATGTATATACATGTATATGTTTCATTTGTACATTTAACCTCTAATTAATATGAACAATTTGATTTTAAGCATATCACCCCCCTTTTTTTTTGCCTCAATAGAAATGATCTCACAATATACTAAACTATGTTAATTCATGCTATGTT
>MJUT01019570.1:21866-42752 GCA_002080005.1 Gigantidas platifrons | reverse complement strand
TTACTCACCGAGGGTATCATCCACCCAGTAGTTAGTGTTTCGACACTGACATGTTTGTTTTTATTAATATCACTTGGTCTATTCATCTGATCGTAGATTGAATTAGTCCCCGAGGGTATTATACACCCAGTAGTTAGGGCTTCGACACTGACATGTTTGTTTTATTACTGTCACTGGATATATTCCTATGATCGTGGATTGAATTAGTCCTGGCAGGTAACATCCACCCAGTAGTTAGTGTTTCGACACTTGACATGTTTTCTTTAATTACTATCACTGGGGTTATTCATCTGATCGTGGATTGAATTAGTCACCACGGGTATCATCCACCCAGTAGTTAGTGGTTCGACACTGACATGTTTTTTTTATTACTATCACTGGGTCTATTGATCTTACCGTGGATATGACTTACTCACCGAGGGTATCATCCACCCAGTAGTTAGTGTTTCGACACTGACATATCTTTTTTAAATTTTTATCACCGGGTCTACGCATCTGATCGTGGATATAACTTAGTCACCGACGGTATCATCCACCCAGTAGTTACTGACATGGTATTATATATACGTATTATTGAGATTTATCGCGTTCATAAATAATGTAATTTTGTTAATTGTATTAAAATTATATTTCCCCTACCGCCGGCATATTTGATCTTAGCCGGTGTCTAGGACTTCTGGTTTCTGATCCTATTTATAAATATTAATATTTGTCTTATGAACGTACATGATGAAGGTTATTTAAGGAAGGCGCACTAATTTATACATCTACATGTTTTACTCATGCATTTTTGGGGCCTTTTGGTAACGCATATAATAAATAGGTCAGTCTTCTGTGTCCTTCCAATGGAACAAGGGTCGTAGGGGCCGTGATCGCATGGTAGTTGGATTTACAACTAGCTATGCAATCAATGCCTAACACCACTGATGTTGTGAGTTCGAATCGCGATCAGTGCAAGGTGTGCAACATTATGTGATAAAGTTTGTCAAAGGCTTGCGACAGGACGGTTGTTTTCTCCGGGTCCTCCGGTTTCCTTCATTAATAAAACTGACCGTCGGGATATAAATGAGATATTGTAATTATATATCTAATTAAATTACGAAAAGAAAGCTTAAACAGTGACAAATAAATCCACCAATATCAACAAAGGAAACAATTACATCTAAGCAGTAATGGTCAACAATTCCACAAATATCATCAAAACGAATAATTATCTATAAACAGTGATGGACAACAAATTCACCAATAATAACAAAACAAACAATCACCTCTGCACAGTGATGGTCAACAATTCGACCAATATCAATAAAACGAGAAATCACCTCTAAACAGTGATGGTCAAAAAGTATACCAATATCAACTAAGCAAAAAATCACCTCTAAACAGTGATGATCAGCAATTCCACCAATATCATCAAGACAGACATCACAGCTAAAGAGTGATTATCAAGAATTCCATCAATATCAATAATGCGAAAAACAACAACTAAACAGTGATGGTCAACAATTCCATCAAAAATAACAACGCTAACAATAACTTCTAAACAGTGATGATCAACAATTCTTCCAATATCAACATAACGAACAATCACCTCTAGTCAGACAGTGATGGTCAACAATTCCACCAATATCAACAACGCTAACAATAACCTCTAAACAAAGATTGTCAACAATTCTACCAATATCAGCAAAGCGAACAATCACTTCTAAACAATAATGGTTAATAATTCAACCAATGTCAACTAAGCAAACAATTATCTCTAGACAGTGATGGTCAACAATTTCACCAACATAAACAAAGCTAGCAATCATCTCTAAACAGTGATGATCAACAATTCCACCACTATCAGCAAAGCGAACAATCACCTCTAAGCAGTGGAGGTAAAAATGTCCACCAATATCAGCTAAGCAAGCAATCACTCTAAACATTGATTGTCAACAATTCCACCATTATCATCAAAACGAACAATCATCTCTAAACAGTGATGGTCAACAATTGCACTAATATCATCAAAACAATCATCTCTAAACAGTGATGGGCAACAATTACACTAATATCATCAAAACAATCATCTCTAAACAGTGATGGTCAACAATTATACTAATATCAACAAAACAAACAATCACCTCTCAACAGTGATGGTCAACAATTACACTAATATCAACAAACAAACAATAATCTCTAAACAGTGATGGACAACAATTATACTAATATCATCAAAACAATCACCTCTAAACAGTGATGGTCAACAATTCTACTAATATCAACAAAACAAACAATCGCATATAAACAGTGATGGTCAACAATTCTACTAATATCAACAAAACAAACAATCACATATAAACAGTGATGGACAACAATTACACTAATATCATCAAAACAAACAATCACCTCTAAACAGTGATGGTCAACACTTCTACTAATATCAACAAAACAAACAATCACATATAAACAGTGATGGACAACAATTACACTAATATCATCAAAACAAACAATCACCTCTAAACAGTGATGGTCAACAATTACACTAATATCATCAAAACAAACAATCACCTCTAAACAGTGATTGTCAATAATTACACTAATACCAACAAAGCAAACAATCACCTCTAAACAGTGATGGTCAACAATTACACTAATATCAACAAAACAAACAATCACCTCTAAATAGTGATGGTCAACAATTACACTAATATCAACAAAACAAACAATCATCTCTAAACAGTGATGGTCAACAATTTCACCAACATCAACAAAGCTAGCAATCATCTCTAAACAGTGATGGTCAACAATTACACTAATATCATCAAAACAAACAATCACATATAAACAGTGATGGTCAACAATTGCACTAATATCATCAAAACAATCATCTCTAAACAGTGATGGGCAACAATTACACTAATATCATCAAAGCAATCATCTCTAAACAGTGATGGTCAACAATTACACTAATATCAACAAAACAAACAATAACCTTTAAACAGTGATGGTCAACAATTCCATCAATATCAACAAAGCGAACACTCATCTCTAAACAATGATGGTCAACAATTCGACTAATATCAACAATACGATAATCACCTCTAAACAGTGATGGTCAATAATTCTACGAATATCGACTAAGCAAACAATCACCTCTAAAATGTGATTGTCAACAATTCCACCAATATCAACAAAGCGAACAATCACCTCTCAACAGTGATGGTAAACAATTCCATAAATAACAACAAAACAAAAAATTATTGCAAATTTATCATATGAATAAATGGATATTAGGAGGTTAACATAAGAAATGGTAAAATTGGCTATGGATTTTTATATTGTACATCACCTCCAGCAATTTTTCCTTATTATTTTGACCTTATTTGACAAACCTTTAGACTCTGAGTGTACATGATAAAGGTTATTTTAGAAACGGGTCGTTCGCACTAATTTTGATATCTATGTTTTTATTAAGACATAATGGAATGTTAAATGTTAGTCGTTGGTATGTCGGATACTCCACACCTGTTATCGAATTCGCTACATCAATTCTGGTCAAATCTGTTAGAATTGGGGTTGAAATATGACAAAAAACACACACAAAAAAAAAATAATAAAAAAATAACAACAACAAAAAAGGCAAACGCAACCCCCAAATAAAAGTAGTAAATCATACCGCCCCCTCCCCCCCCCCCTTCCCCTCCCACAAAGAAAATATTTGTTTTATCTCCCTCTTCGGGATTTGAACTACTGCATTGAAACACTGTAGCACCAATCGATTATAATTATAAAGATAAACAAAGCAATCAAGTAAAGTAAGTAAGAAGATACAAAACATCAACAACAACAAAGCCAAAAAACATACTAAAAAAATAAATAAAAAAAAAAAAACAAAAAAAAAAACAAACAAAAACAGACAAACAAAAACACGCGTTGTAGCAAACAATGCATACTTAACTTTACCTGTAAACTACAATCGCACTTGTTCCCATATAGATAAAATTAATGCTATTTGATGTTCTATTTCAAGATTATCATTGGTTTTATGAAGACCGAATGTACAACACAGACTAAAGACTGGCACACTGGTAAGTAAGTTGTGATTAGCAATACTGAACGATTAAGATATGCAAATTTATGTTTTTAAAGTTTAACATATTTGATGTTGTTTGATTATACAACTTTTTACATTTTCCTAATTGAGAGACCGCCACGATATAGCTAGAATATTGTTGAAAGTGGCGCTAAGCACCATCAAGCAAACCACCTAATTGAGAGAGTAAGTATTATTAAGCATAATACAAGTTTCAGTAAGTGATTGATTTGTGCTTAATGCCAAGTAGAAATTTCTGTTGGTAAGTCATGAGGAGAAAAACAATATCATTCGATAAGATTGATGTTTGTATGTTTGTTTGCTTGGTGATGTTTAACGCCACTTTCAACAATATTCTAGCTATATCGTGGCGGTCTCTCAATTAGGAAAATAAGAAAAAGACAAGCAATGATCTACAAAACACTGCACAGGAAACTAACAATTAACAAAGCACTGCACAGAAAACTAACAATTAACGACGACAAGAACAAACTACAAACGGGGTGATCAACTCATGTGGTCTTGAAAGGGAAACACGTCCTTCTCTACTAAGCCAGACCGTCGTGACACTGTTAAACCAAACGAACATCGTAGGTACGACAAACTTATTGTGTTACACGAACCACATTAAGAAAAGTTTGAAGATACCAATGGGTTAATCAGAATCCGTATATCGAAGAAGAACAGACAACAAAATGGCCAAAAAATGTACGATAGGACAAACAAAGGATCTACCAAACATTACACATAAAACTAAAGATTGAGTAACACGAACCCCACTAAAAACTGGGGGTGAACTCAAGTGCTCCGGAGGGATAATCATTCCTGCTCCACTAGTGGCACCTGTCGTGTTAATCTAGCTACAAATCCGCTGATTAAAAACAGCAGATGTATTTATTCTTTAATCATACTTCTAAGTAACCAAGATCGTAGATCGTATATCGGAAGCAACATGTACCAGTTTTATATATCATATTTGATCAAATCCGGCTTAATTTGCTCCCAAAGATTTTAAGATTATTAGGCTTTTAAATCTTTTCACAAACGCCGTGCGTGTCTGATGAAGGTTATCGTAGAAACGAATCGTTAGCATAAAAGTAGATACATACATGATGAGCACGCTAAATATTAAACCATTGGGGCGGTCTCATATAAACTAAATTTCTGATTTGATATTTTAATACGTCGTACGTAGTTTATGGTGTTTAATGCCAATTTGAACAATATATCACTTATATCGTGGTAGTCAGTTTTATTTGTGGAGAAAACCGGAATACCCGAGAAACCCACCGTCGGTCACAAGGCACTGACAAACTTGGTCACATAATGTTGTATCGAGCACACTGACAAACTGCATCATATAATGTCACATCGAGTAAGAACAGTTTGAAGATCTCGAAGGGAAATCAGAAGTCGTCAATGGAAGAAGGAAAAGTAATATAAACAATACAATGGTCAAAAGAAAACAGAATGGCAGGAAAAATATTGAGCAACAAAAACCACTTTAAGACCTGGGGTGAACTTATTTGCGCAGGAAGGCTAAGCAGCTTCTGCGCTACTAGTGGCACACATCGTGTTCCACCTTTTAAAACCCTGTGATTACCCATGAATGAGGAAATTACCGGATTACGATTAAGATAAACGGAACATAGCCGTGGTCATTTCCGACAAAGATTGTCCGAAACTGTTAACCAAGTCATGGCGGCGGTGTAAAACTTTCGGAATGATGACAAAGGTGAATTGTATCCTATAACATTGCATTTTCATTTCAGAAACTACACAACTACCAACCAGTACAGGTAATGTTTACCTTTTATTTAATTGTTATTGAATAAGTAGCATTAAAAATCAAAGCCTTTTTGATAGCTCAAATTCGGCTCGTCATTAATTGATCGATTGAATTCAATGTTGTTAAAAAAAAAAACGAAGAATGTTAAGGTTTAATACCCTATAATATAACAATGATTGATTGACTGATTGTTGCTTAACGTCGATGAGTAGTATTTAAGCTATACTACTGACGATAATACCAAAAGTTTGAATGTACTAAATAGCAAGTCAGAGACCATAATTCGAAGAAAGAGAGACAATGCAACCGCACAGACCACAACTTAGGGGGAAATCTCTGAGGAAATATTTAATAATGAACCAATTATAAAACGGAGTGGATGTAAACACGCAATCGATCAATAGGACAGATCAACGTTAATGATAGTAAGGGTGAACGCTGATTTTACAATCTACGATTTGGCAATATTTTCAACATACCGACAACAAGAAAGCCATAATTGCTATTCTGGGAAACTGTCTTAAAATTTGATAATTTTTCATTGCTGATTGCAAAGAAGGGTTTGAATATACCACTTGTGGTTAGTCATGAAAAAGGAGTGAAACTTTTCTTGCTATGGGTTAACGTTACAGTTGATATGCAAAAAAATAATGATAATGTTGGCTATACTTAAATGTCAAATATTGTTATGCAATCATTTGACGAATTAAGGATATTGACAATGTAATGATACAACTTAACATCAGCATTTGGAATGTCTCTTTTCCTTTATAAAGTCAGAAGGTGCCTAGACCTCATTAAAGGAAATAATTAATAAAAGAAAACGACAAATTCGAGAGAGAAAAAAAGAAACACATTACATCAACAAAAACAATGTTATCAATACTGACGAAAGAAGGGCTGTGTGGCTCAGTGAGTTAGGTAGTTGGAATACCTAACATATAATACAAGCCTATTACCAATACGGCGTGGGTTAGCTCCCACCTTTGTAAATTACAAACAGGCTGCACTCGACTCGCGACTGCAAGTGATAAAGTTTACCAGTTGTTTGCCCATGGTCGGTGGGTCTCTCCGGGTATTACGGCTTCTTCCACCACTAAAATTGGTCGTCATGATATAGCTGAAATATTGTTGAAAGTGGCGTTGAACACAATAAATCAAATCAAATATGAAGAAAAGTCAATTACTCAAGAGCAACATGTATCAAACTAAACCCGTGGTGATAACCATGTTCGTCGGCACTTATATATATTCATATTGTGTCGGCTTGTCATTGATTAATCGATTCAATTCAATTTTGTTAAAAAATAAAAGCATAAATGTTAAGGTCAAGTGAATAGTAGTTATGATATACTACTGACGAGAATACCTAAGATTTGAAGATACTTAATAGCAAGTAAAAGACTATAATTCGAAGAAGGAGAGACAATGCCATGGTGGTCAAAAGGACGAGAACAAAAAGAGAAAAAAATACTAGACAGATAATTAAAGATTGATCAACCAGAACTGCACAGACCACTGAAAAATTAGTTTTCAACTCAAGGGGTGGGGGAAGTCTCAGAGGAAATGTTTAATGACGAACCAATAATACAAGAGAGTTGATGTAAGCACGCACTCAATCAACAGGACAGATCAATGTAGATGATAGCAAGGGTGAACGCTGATTTTACAATCTACGATTTGACAATGTTTCCAACATGTCGGCAACAAGAAAGCCATAATTGCTATTCTGGAAAAATGTCTGAATATACCACTTGCTACTATTGTGAAAAACTCTGTGGTAAGTTATGAATAAGGAGTGGACAGGATTGTGATTAAGAAAAACGGAACATATCCGTATATGGAATGTCTCTTGTTCTTAGTAAAGTCAGAAGGTACCCAGACGTTATAAAAGGAAATAATTAATAAGATAAAACAACAAATTCGTGAAAAAAGAAAAAAAAAAAGTACGCCTACAAAACATAATTGAAGAAAGGAAATTAGCAACATGAACACAAACCAAAACTCCGTGGTGAACACCATGTTCACCGGGAACTACATATATTATATTGTGTCGTCTCGTTGTTGATTGGTCGATTCAATTCAATTTTGTTAAAAAAATACGAAAAATGTTAAGGTTTAAAACCCTATGATATACCACCACAATAGAACAGTGATTGATTGACTGGTTGTTGCTTAGCTTCCAGTGGGTAGTAGGTGAGCTATACTACTGACGAGAATACCAAAAGTTTGAACGTACTAAATAGCAAGTCAGAGGTCATAATTCGAAGAAGGAGAGACAATGCAATGGTGGCCAAACGGACGAGAACAAAAAGATAAAACATACTAGACAGATAACTAAAGATTGATCAACCGGAACCACACAGACCATACCTCAGGTGGAGGGAGCTCAGATGAAATATTTAATGACGAACCTATGATACAAAGGTGTGGATGTAAGCACGCAATCAATCAACAGGACAGACCAACGCTGATGATTGTAATGGTGAACGCTGATTTTACAATCTACAATTTGCAAATGTTTCCAACACACCGACAACAAAAAAGCCTTAATTGCTTTTCTGTCTGAAAAGTTTGATAATTTTTCATTGCTGATGGCTAAGAATTGCTTGAATATAACACTTGATACTCTTGTTAAAAATATGTGGTAAGTCATGAATAAGGAGTGGACAGGATTGTGATTACGACAAACGGAGCATATTCGTAGTCATTGCGACACATATAGTCCGTAGCTGTTAAGTCTTGATAATCGTGTAAAACTTTCGAAGTGATAACAAACGATTTAAGAAAATGATATTCAATAACATCGTCTTTTCATTTCAGACGCTACAGACCTGAAAACAACTGGTAATGTTTATCTTATTTTGTTATTTTTGAATAATTCATAATACAGATTAACACTTGTTGATGGTCATGTGAACCGTTGCTTGTCATCAGTCTCTAAATATCTTCGCAGAAACTGCTCTGCAAACATTCCCAATTTTAATTGTAATATTCATTAAGAGGTTTCTTCTGACATTATGAACGACAGTCCGGATATTAATTCAAAATGTCCACCGTCACCGGAAATTTGAGTTTCTGCAATTGACAATTGCGGCTTTAACTTATGTCAAAATGAGCTGACATTTAGACTACAACTCATTGACAGTGAGTCGTTCAAGTGTACATAAATATAATTTAGCAATATCGTGGAGTTCAGTTTTATTGGCTGGGGACATCGCAGAATTTGGAGAAAACCACCAACCTGGTGCAAGTTACTGATATACTTTGTAACATAATGCTATATCGAGTACACCTCGCCATGAGCGAGATTCAATCTCATAACTTTAGTAATGATAGTTGAACGCTACATTCAACAATATTTCAGCAATATCGTAGAGTTCAATTTTATTGGCTGAGGACACCGGAGTATTTTGAGAAAACCACCGACCTGGTGCAAGTTACTGATAAACTTTGTCACATAATGTTATATCGAGTACACCTCGCCATGAACGGAATTCGATTTCACAATTTTAGTAATGATAGACGCTGATAGTTTGAGTAGTTGTAAAACCAACAAGCATATTATTGTGACCATGACGGCCCCCAATTAAACTGTCAACCATTATGCATCTAAAAGTAGTGGCGCTAAATTCCAGTAACTCATTTCCAGCATATTAATTAATTTGATGTTTTACTTTATATTTTAGATATAAGATTGGTTAACGGAAGATACCCATGGCAAGGCCGTGTAGAAGTATTCTATAATAATACGTGGGGTACAATTTGTGACGACAGATTTGACAGAATCGACGCACAAGTAGTATGTTCTATGCTCGGATACGACAGAAACGGGTATTCTTTTTATTAGCTCTTGTAGATGACTATTCCACAAATTTTACAAGAAATATTCTAATAATGATTACGTTTTACCATTATAGACATAACATATTGTTGTTGAATTAAAGTTAGAGAAAATGAACAAAACAGAAAGGCAGGCAAAATTTGGTACAAGACACAGAACAAAGTCATAACAAAAAAACAAAGCGAAACAGGAAAAAACCAAAAACAAGCAAAGCAACAAAACAAAAACAAAAGCAAAGCAAAAAAAAAAAAAAAAAAAAAAAAAAAAAAAGAAACAAACAAGGAAAGAAAATGCACAAAACGCAAAAAAAAAATAAAAATAAAAACAAAAATAAAAACAAAAACAAGATAAGATTTGTCTCAACATAAAATGTTTGAATATACCAAAGGGATAATCAGACGTCCTAAATTGAAGAACAGGCAATGCAATGACCAAAAGCAAAAGGATACAACCAAAAACAAAGCACATACAAAAAAAAAACAAAGCAAAATAAAAAAAAAAAAAAAACAACCAACCAACAAGAAAAATAGGAAAAAGCAAAAATAAGATTTGTCTTTACAAAACATGAAACAGAAAATTAATGATCGAGCAACGCAAACCTCACGAAAATCGTGAAAATCTTGCTGTGCCAGTATATGTGAAGACAATCATTAACAAAACATAAAACCAAACGAAAGTCAAGACGAATCGGACATCACAACATGAAACTAAACACCTAAGGACATGCAATTTGACAATAACAGCAACACGAATCCAACTAAGCCAAATAAAAACGTAAGTGAACGCAGGTGCTACGAAAGGGTGAACGCGGGTATTCCGGAAGGATAAGTATCTCCTGCTCCACATGTGTCACCCTTCGTGTTACTCTTGTTACAAACCCTGTAATAAGGCATGCATGAGAAAAGTCCGGATTGTGATTACGACAAACATAAAATATCCGAGGTCGTTTGTGTCACAGATACTCCTCAACGGTAAACCAACTCATGGTGGCGATATTACATTTTTCGAAGTGATGATTTCAACTTAACCACTAGGAAGTAGCAACCCTTTATGAAGGAAAAACATGAGAAGAACCACAATTTCTGACGTATCGAAACAACGAATTGAATCCCTTATCCTTGGTTTGTTCCCATTCCGGCAATATATCAGTTTTATCATGGAGGTGACATTCGGTGGTGAAGGTAATCAAAATATCCGAAGAAAGCACACGATATAATGCATAATCACTGCCAAATTGCATTTATATATAGTCGGACTCCCGAGAATGAAGCTCAACATTCCAGCAGTGATAGGCCCTGGTTGCATTGGTGAATCTAACGCGTACGTTGTCAGCACAATATCGACTTCCGTGGCTTAAAAAGACATTACAATATGTGTTTTTTTAAACACCTTAGACACCCAGGTAATTCAAATTCAAGAAACCATCTCTGAATTCATTTTATTCATTTTAAGGGAAATAAAAACTATATAAGATTACTTTAGACCACCCAAGTTGATGCAATTTCCCACCTTTTGTGATTGCAAAGATTTTTTAAAAGTTTTTGAAGTTAAATTTTTGAAAATTTTTCCAGTTTTCGCCTTTTCAGAAAAAAAAAAGTTGCAATGGAACATGTCAATATTCTACCACTTTCTGTCACTTTTTAGTTTATATTTAAAGCTATATGAAGAAATGGACTGTTATAAATAACATTATTTCATTATTTAAAAAAATGATGAAACATTAGGCGAAGATATGAAATTAAAAAAAAATCCTTTAGTAGAACTTTAATTTAGAAATAATTAGAAATTTTCATTTAGTTACCTCACTTAGTCTTTCTAGAGACTTCTCACAGCTGGTCATAACTGGCTTCGATGAAACCCAAGGACGCCACATCTTCACAAGTAATAGCTATTTCAACGATTTGATATTTTCGAAGCAGAGTTGATGGTTTAGATTAGTTTATGTGTGTTTACGTCCGACTCACCTAATCAGTTATTGCGGACCGATTTCTCTTCTTCTTGATAGCTTTTCGCTTGCTGAGTACCTCCCATTGTTGTGTGGGTGTCGGTGGCCTATCACCAAGGTCACTGGGGTAAAGCTGATGACCGTAACTGCAATTACGGTTATCCCAAGATGACGGACGTGGAATCAGGTAAGAATCGTTTTTGTCGATTAAATTGTTTCTGTAATGTATTTTAAATGGCACATGCATTGGTACGATAGTAATCTATGAACTTACCGCAAGGAAATCACAAATTACGACTGAAAAATGTATATGAAAGAGAAAATCCGATTTTAAAAAATCGCTAAGATGATCGTAACTGAAAACGGAGATTACCGTAATTGCATTTTTCAGTTACGGTCATCTTAGCGATTTTTTTAAATCGGATTTTCTCTTTCATATACATTTTTCAGTCTTAATTTGTGATTTCCTTGTGAAAAGTTCATAGATTACTATCGTACTAATGCATGTGTCATTTAAAATGCATTATAGAAACAATTACATCGACAAAAAAGATGCTTACCTAATTTCATGTCCGCCATCTTGGGATGACCGTAATCTACAGTTACGGTCATCAGCTTTACCCCAGTGAAGGTATGTGTCTGCGGTGTAGTCTGGGTAGCGATCTATTAATGATGGGTAGTTCTGGTCGAATGACTCTGAGAAAGACACCGACCGTCTTTAAATTTTGTCATGTAGCTTAATTTACCTCTGATGTACGGACTTCGTACAGCTGGGCATTTTTTCCATGATTTCCGGGATTCTTCCGTATCGAGATATTTTGTAGACGTTAATTGCCTGCCAGTAAATGTACTTCTTGTCTGGGTAGATTGCTCCCTTATTTGTGTCAATGTTGTTGGTTTGTAGAGGGCTTGGTCGTCGCTGTGTAGCTGCTCGGTTTGTGTCGTTTCGTCTGTTATTCAGTTACTGTCGTCTTTCTGTGTTTGAGCACATATTTAACTGTCGCCAACGCTTCATTCCTTTTCGCCTTTCACTTTCACTTCGCCTTGAGCGTTTTTTTTTTCCTGGTGGAAGGAGAGATGTGTTTCTTTCTCTAGGCCTGACTGGTAACTTCTCCAGTTTTTTCAACGGGTTTCTCAGCCTTGATCCCATCAGCTTGACTGATATAGCGCTGGAATTAACCTGTAGGTTCCAAGTTAATTATTTTCCATCTACCCCTGCGTGCTTCAGAAGTCCGACCAATTCAACAGGTAGGTCCATTGTTGAGTTGTTTGTTGATTTCTGTTCACTGCTGAAATGTATCCGATAGTCAAGTCTAGATCCGAATGGTTTTGCGAACCTTTTGGTATGTATTACATTATATTTCAAATTACTCAAATTGAGTAAAAGCCAACATTTTCACTGCTTTTTCCGACGAAGCCATACATGTAAATCGGTAAGCAAACATTTTCAGCAATCGTTCTTTATTAATTAAAGGATCAAAGAAAGCGACATTGACTTGTTCAAAGATGAAAGGAAGATTAATTTCCTCATTTATGATTGACAATTATCAAGGTAATTGTATCTGTGAATTGTTTACCTTGATTTGGTAATTAATCCAGGAGCTAAATTGGCAAAATCCGGCACGTGCCAGGAAAAAGCGTCATAACTTCCTTATTACTGAAAATTTATGAACCAAATTTTAACATAATGTTTTGTGTGGTATATTTATTGTAAAAGTACGAAATATTTGAATAAATATTACTTTCAATATGGGCTAAGTACTTTTTAAGGGAATAAGTGCACTTAGCCCCGGCTAATCGGTGTTTAGGCGGGCCGAGTAAAATGAAAGATTGAATTAAAGAAAAATTCCAATTTAATAAGAACTGAAATAATATAGTTGTTTAAGAAATAAATCATGGAAGCTAGAATGTGTTGGGAGTTTTAACATGGATTGGCGGATATTAGTATTTTATCCCGAGCCAGAAGCGAGGGATAAAATTTACTAATATCCGCCAATCCATGTTAAAGCTCAAAGCACATTCTGGCTTCCATGATTTATTTCGATTCTGATATGTCTAAGAGTACACATACGGTAGTATACTTTGATTGGAAGACGGTAATTTACATTTACGCTTGCGGAAAATGTCGCACACAATTTATGTTACTCGAATAATACTGCGCCCTCTATCGGCATTATTCGGGTTACAATTAATGCTGTAAATGGAAAAGTCGGTGACATTCACATTCATGTGCTAATGAGATTATACGAAGAAATAATTCTGTTTTTATTAACAAAGGGAAAGAGTGAGGTCATGTTAGAATGTAATTTAGTATAATTAATTAGTGAAATATCACATGCTATATTTAGTTAAAATCTAATGAAAATGAAGTAAGATATATTGGTTTAATAAAAAAAAAATTGAAATAAAGAAAAGGTCAAATTTAACGAGAACTGAAATAATATAGTTGTTTTAATTTAATTTAAAAAAAATAATTAGTCAAATATCACTTTCTATATTTAGTTAAAATCTAATGAAAATGAAGTAAAATATATTGATTTAAGAAGAAAAGTTGAAATAAAGAAATGACAAATTTAATAAGAAATGAAATAATATAGTTGTAATTTGATTTAAAAATATGATTAATTAGTGATATATCATATGCTATATTTAGTTATTAAGTTAAAATCGAATGCAAATGAAGTAAAGTATATTAATTTAAGAAGAAAGACTGAAATAAAGAAAAAGTCAAATTTAATGAGAAATGAAATAATATAGTTGTTGTAATTTAATCAAAACAAAAATAATTAATTAGTGAAATATCACATTCTATATTTAGTTAAAATCATTAGTGTTCCGTTTTTTGTATTACCAATATCGTTCTTCCTTTTCGCTTTAATGATAAATTACAGAATTTTTAACACTAGTGAAAAAAACGGTTATTGTCTTTAGTGGTGCAGGTATTTCTTACCATTCCAGAGCACAGATGTGCACTCCCGGTTTCTGTGCGGATTGTCGCTCAATCTATAGCTTTCTGTGTATTGCTTTGTAGACAATATGTGTCCTTGCGTTCGAAGTTGCGAGTTGTGATGTCCGTTAAGATTTCCACCTGAAAACGATGTTCGGTTCGTATTTTCCGTCAGTTGTTTGTAGGAGGGAGCATGTCTTGTTCGCGTTATTTGTGTTTGCTAGCGTATAGTGATGTCCAACACATATTGTGTTTTTGGTTTTGTTTTCATCGTCCTATGCTGCCAGTTTCTCTGGATTGTCCTTGTTCCATTAGCACGCGTCGGTTTTCTCTAACGTTTATTTGAAACATTTAGTACACGAGTACATTGTACATACTAACATAATGCCACATTTCTGTTTTTGTCATAGCCACCAAAAGGTCAACCAGGCTCCGTGTTTTGTACCACACTTTATCAGTGAAAATATAAGCACTACGAAATATAGTGCAAATAAATATAATTTTAGGGATATTTACGCCTATGGTAATGCCGCCTTTGGACAAGGTAATGGGCCAATAATGTTGGACGATTTGCATTGTAATGGAAAAGAGACTGATATATCTGAATGTCCTTCAAACGGTTGGTTTGCAAACAACTGTGGTCACCATGAAGATGCTGGTGTTTCTTGTAGTGAGTATACCTTTAATATTGCTTATTTTGTCTGATAATGTTGGCCATATTTAATGAGTATATAATTTATATAACTTAATATGTCTGATAATGTTGGCCATATTTAATAATCATATCTTTTATATGACTTAATTTGTCTGATAATGTTGGCCATATTTAATGAGTATATATGTTACATGACTTTATTTGTCTGATAATGTTGGCCATATTTAATAAATATATCGTTCAATGTACTTAATTTGTCTGATAATGTTGGACATATCTAATAAGTATATCGTTTAATTTACTTAATTTGTCTGATAATGTTGGCCATATTTAATAAGTATATTTTGTAATTTGTCTGAAAATGTTGGCTACAGGGGAATTTATTGCAATCAAACTGGTTTAGGTTAGGGTTTATAGTTTAGCAAGTCAGTTTTAAGTTTTATACAAACCAGTTTCTAACTAAACCATGGTTTAACACATTTCAGTGAATTAGTGGTTTCTAAAGATGGCTTGCCAGATATAAATTATCTTATAGACCTTATATTGATAGATAGTTTAAGGCAAAGTAATAACCAGATCTAAATGATCCTATAGACCTTATATTGATAGATAGTTTAAGTAATAATGAAAGTTTTGATGCATGGCTATGTCATATTCTTCAAAATTTTGTTCAGAGAATATTTCAATTCACCTTTTTGTTGGATTTCATGACTAAACGTAGGAAAAAGGCCCTCTGTAAACCAATAAATTGATTACAACAGGCATTTCTGATGTTGTTCACATACCCATTCCATTTGTGAATCATCAACTTGAAGTTGAAGCATATTCTTCTTTTCATCCGCTGCCGCCATGTTTCAAAACCAAAATGTAAAACCACCTCTCGTGCGGTTAGCTAAATTTCTGGAACTGATTTTGGTTTGGACTCGATAAACAAGAAAACCAGTTTGGGTTTTAACCCAGTTTTAAACCGGTTTTCTTAAATAAATGAAAAGTTTAGCAAAACAGTTTTAAACCTTAACCAGTTTGCTTGCAATAAATTCCACCTATATTTAATAAGTAGATTGTTTATATATAACTTATTGTGTCTGATAATGTTGGTCATATTCAATAAGTATACATTTTATATAACTTAATGTGTCTCATTATGTTGGCCATACTTAAATTTTAAACATTATTATGCAATAATTTCACGAATTAATTATATTGAAAATTCAATTTTTTTAAAAATAAAGCGAAACATGTTAAGGTTTAAAACCCTATAATAAAACAACACAATAGAACAATGATTGATTGACTGGTTGTTGTTTAACGTCAAGTGAGTAGTAGTGACGAGAATACCAAAAGTTTGAAGGTAATAAATAGACCATAATTCGAAGAAAGAGAGACAATGTAATGATGGCCAAAAAGAAGAGAACATAAAGACAAAAATACTAGACAGACAATTAAAGATTGATCAACTGGAACCGTACAGACCACAGAAAAAAGGAAAAATGAGTTTTCAACTCAGGGGGTTCCTCTGAAGAAATATATGTAATGACGAACCGATTATACAAGGGAGTGGATGTAAGCACGCAATCAATCAATATGACAGATCAATGTCGATGATAGTAAGGGTGAACGCTGATCTTACAATCTACTATTTGCCAATATTTCCAAAAAAATCATAATTACTATTCTGTAAAACTGTCTTAAAACTTTGATAATATCGCATTGTTGATTGCTAACAAGGGTTTGAATATAGCACTTAGGACACCTGTAGTGATGCTCTTGTTAAAAACTATGTGGTAAAAAACTCAGATGCTCCACATGTGTCACCCTTCGTGTTACCATTGTTGCAAACACTGTATTCATATATCGTTAACAAAATATAAATAAAACGGTTGTCAAGACGAATCGAAAATCAATTGATGAGGAAATCATAGCGGACATCACAACACGGAGCTAAACACGGAAGAACAGCACAACAACACGAACCCCACTAAGGCAAATAAAAAACCGGAGCGAACTAAGGTGCTACACAGGTGCCACCCTTCGAGCTACGCTTGTGACAAACACTATAATAAGTCCTGAATGAGAAAGGACCGAATTGTCATTACGACAAACGGAACATATACGTAGTCAATTGTGACACAGATAATCCGTAGCGGTTAAGTCATGATGGTCGTGTAAAACTTTCCAAGTGAAAACAAATGACTGAAGAACATAATATGCAATAACATTGTATTTTCATTTCAGATGTAAGCACTACAGGTAATTTTTATTTTATTTTATTATTTTTGAATAATTCATAATAAAAATCAACACTTGTTGATGATCATATGAACCGTTGCTTGTCATCAGTTTCTAAATATCTTCGCAGAAACTGCCCTGCAAAAATTCACAATTTTGATTGTAATATCCATTAAGAGGTTTCTTCCTATATCATGCACGACAGTCCCGATATTAATTCAAAATGTCCACCTTCACCGGAAATTTAAGTTTCTGCAAATGACAATTGCGGCTTTATCATACAATGTATTTCAGAATGAGCTGACATTTAAACTACAGCTCATTGACAGTGAGTACATCAAGTGTACATACATATAATTTAGGCTTTGACTTTTGAAGTTTAACGCTACATTCAACAATATTTCAGCAATATCGTAGAGTTCAATTTTATTGGCTGAGGACATCGGAGTATTTGGAGAAAACCACCGACCTGGTGCAAGTTACTGATAGACATTGTAGCATAATGTTATATCGAGTACTCCTCGCCATGAGCGAGATTCGATCTCATATATTTAGTAATGATAGACGCTGACCGCATGAGTAGTTGTAAAACCAACAATCATATTATTACGACAACGACGGCCCCCAATTAAACTGTCAACCATTATGTATCTAAAAGTAGTGGCGCTAAATACCAGTAACTCATTCCTAACATATTAATTAATTTGAAGTTTTACTTTATATTTTAGATATACGATTGGTGAACGGACAGTACTCATGGGATGGTCGTGTAGAAGTATTCTATAATAATACGTGGGGTACAATTTGTGACGACAGTTTTGACAGAAAGGAGGCTCAAGTAATATGTGCTATGCTAGGATACGACAGAAACGGGTATTTTTTTACCAGTGCTTGTAAACGACTACTCCACTTCCCGATCCTTTCCTCATTCACTACCTACTACCGGGTGTGTAACTAGATTAAAACGCCGGGTGGCACTAGTGGAACAGGAACTGCCTACCCTTCCGGAGCACCTGGGTTTACTACCGGTTTTTAGTGTGGTTCATGTTACTCGATCTTTAGTTTTATGGGTATGTTTTGATGATCGTTGTTTGTCTTTTTGTACTCTTCATTTCGGCCACTGTGTTGTCTGTTCCTCTTCGATTTATGAATTTTTGATTTTACCCTTTGGTATCTTGTAAGTATTCTCACAGTCTTATAATATTCACTTTTGCTCGTTAGGTCAACAAATCATCCAATGCGACAGCGAGACTTAGGGAAAAAAGCTTCGAAGTTGTCCTGAAGTAATTTTGCCCAGATGGCTTGTTTTTTTTTTCTCAAAATATTGCATTCAGTTGACAAAGTCGGAATGTAGAAAATTGTTATTTCATCGTACTTATAATTGCAGTCATCATTTCGAACATTTGACGGTCGACATCATGACTTGGTTAAGGGATACGAAATATCTGTGTCACATTAGAAGACGACGGATAGGATGTGTTTTTTTGTACAACCGATATAGCTCTTCTTTTCACTTCAATGATAAATTGAATGAGTTAAGCCGTTGGATCTAACAACTCATACAAGCCTATCACCAATACGGCGTGGCTTCATACTTAGCTTTGCAAATTACATAAAGATGCAATAAACACGCAACCGTAAGTAATCAAGTTGACCACTTGCTTGCCCATGGTCGGTGGTTCTCCCCCTGTACTCCGGCTTCCTCCACCACTAAAACTGGTCGCCATGATATAGCTGAAATATTGGTGAAAGTGGCGTTAAACACCAAGATTCAAATTCAAATTCAAATTCAGTGATACATTACAGATTTCTTAACGATATTAAATGGTGTTGTCATTAATGGAGGAGGTATTGCTTACCCTTCCGGAGCATCGATGTGCATCCTTGGTTTTTGTGCGGGTTGACGCACAATAAATAGCTTCCTTAGTAGACAGTATGTGTCTTTACGTTCTTAGTTCCGTGTTGTGATGTCCGTTACGATTTTTGCATACAAACGATGTTCGGTTAGTATGTACCGTTAGTGGTTTGTATGGAGCATGTCGTGTTTGCGTTTTTTTGTTTTGTTATTTGCGTATATTGCTGTCCAACACCAATTGCGTTGTTGGTGTTGTTTTTGTTCGTCTTGTGTGCCCTCTGTTGCCAGTTTCTCTGGATTGTCCTTTTGTACTTAGCCCTTCGGTATTATCTCACGTTTAGCTAAAACATTTGGTACATGCATTCATTGTACAGTATAAAA
Source organism: Gigantidas platifrons (assembly GCA_002080005.1). Taxonomy (NCBI): domain Eukaryota; kingdom Metazoa; phylum Mollusca; class Bivalvia; order Mytilida; family Modiolidae; genus Gigantidas; species Gigantidas platifrons. The sequence goes on along the minus strand of MJUT01019570.1, from coordinate 23,029 downwards.
TAATGCGACAAATACCGTTTTTGTCATTGCTACCAAAAGAGCAACACGCTTTCGTGTTTAGTACGATACATTGTGCGTGAAAATAATAGCACTATGAAGTATAGTATAAATAAATGTAATTTTAGGAATATCCAAGCTTGGAGTGGTGGCGTCTTTGGACAAGGTAATGGGCCAATAATGTTGGACGGTTTGTATTGTAATGGAAGAGAGACTGATATATCTGTATGTCCTTCTAACGGCTGGTTTAAAAGCAACTGTCGTCACAACAAAGATGCTGGTGTTTGTTGTAGTGAGTATGCCTGTAATATTGCTTATTTTGTCTGATAGTGTTGGCCATATTTAATAAGTATATCTTTTATAAAGCTTTATATATCTCATTATGTTGGCCATACTTAAAGGGGCATTAGCTACGATTTTGACCAAGCAAATTATATGCTTTGGAAATTGGTAAATAGCTCTAAAATGATGAAATAACGGTAAACATTTCACATTAAACAGCTTATCGAACCACTTTCCGCCTTTTGAGAACGAAAATTATCATTGATTACATCGCTTATTAACTGCCAACTTGCATGGTTTTTTGTCCGTAATTAACACCGACTAAACGCAGATTCACCAAAAATAAGAAATAAGTGCATTTTTGTACTGATTTAATGACGATTCGACAAACTCCGTAAACAATGTCGATAATTAATAAGATTACGTCCATTTCTTGATCGATCTCAAAACACGAGGAGTTGCATGTTTTTTCCCTCGATGCGCGTATATTTCATAACACTTATAAGTTACAGAAACACGTTTTTTAAGGCATCAATCATATTTGATAGTTTTTATGGGTAACGCAAAAATTAGGATTTGGCAGATAATGTCCCTTTAAATGTTAAATATTATTATGCAATGATTTGACAAATTAAGGATATTAACAATCTATTAATACAACTTAACATCAGCATTTGGAATGTCTCTTTTCATTTCTAAAGTCAGAAGGTCCCTAGACCTCATTAAAAGAAATAATTAATAAATTAAAACGACAAATTCGAGAAAAAGGAAACAAATTACATCAACAAAAAGTATTCATCAATACTGACGAAAGAAGGGCCCGGTGGCTCAGTTAGATAGGTAGTTCGATTACCTAGGAACTCATGGAAGCCTATCACCAATAT